>CABHPH010151177.1:0-32817 GCA_902168325.1 Peromyscus nudipes | reverse complement strand
TCTCTCTCTCTCTCTCTCTCTCTCTCTCTCTCTCTCTCTCTCTCTCTGAAGTTGATGTCTTACAATACTAGTAAAGATTGAGGCAGAGGATTCAGCAATGCTTGTTCATGGTGTTCTCACTGTTACTGTACATGTTTGACCCTGGATTCACTATGCCCAATCTTTGAATTTAGATATAGAAAGCAAATAGCACAGCATCAGATAAAAGGCAGAATACCTGATCAGATCACCCAGTGTAGCTCCTCAACCTAAGGTGAGATTTTAATTTTTGATACATCTTTCTACTAAAGCTAAGGGGATTGCAATCCAGCAGCCAAAGAATAATTCCCCATGTCAATCAGTTGTGTTCACTTTGAAATCTATTGCTTTAGAATTTAGAGACATGGAGTGATAGGATTGTTTATCTCAGCTTCCAACTGGAGCAGTTTAGTTGCCTGTTTGACTTCAGTGAGTGTATGAGTCCATAGTCGGTGCTTCCTCGAGGATTTGGCTTACTGGTTCCTTCTCTCACTTCTTGGGTCTAGATAGGATGCAGGCTCATATTCAGACAAGACCTAAAAAGGTGCACACCAACTTAGAGTCCCCCCATCTTCAATCTTACCTTTCTTAATATTTGCTTTATCAATTTCTCCTAGGATTACCCGTTGAATTAAATAAAATCCAAGACGGTCTACATTGGTAATCACAGGGCAAGTCAGGTAAAAGCGAGATTTAGACTAACCTGTTTCTGATTTGTTGTGTGAAGATGTAGTTCTTTAGAATTCTGTCCCCTTCTGTGGAAGCCTACGAACAATTTGGGTCACAGTTAATACTAATATGAGAAATATTATGACCTAGATTCCTAGAGCCCTGAATTCTACTCAAAATTGTAAGATCATGGATCTCTGAGCTTTAAATTCCCAATCAATGAGAGGTTTAGAATATAAACCCTAGAAACATCTATGTCTCCGAATACTGGGGCCTTTCACTCTGATTAAATCAATTGGTACTTTACCACCATGTCTTCTTACTAATTGTATTTTAAATACCCAAGTCCCACATACAATCATATATCTGGACATCTTTACTTTTATAGGCTTTCTGTGAGATTCTAATGAGCAGCTAGAATAGAGAATCTCTTCATTCACGAGTGAATTCTGCAACAACCCCCCTTAGACTATTCCTATCTCCCTAAGAATATAGACAGGAGACAAAGGAAGAACAAACAGACCAAATTTTTTGAAGTATGTATTCAAAATGCAACCTGGATCTCTCACTGAAAATCCAGGTTTTCCTGCTAAACTGACCTGAGCAAAGTATTCCAGGAATCAAGGCTGCCTTGTCTTGAGTCACTGAAAATCTCTTGTATGTTTGACAATGTAAGTAAGATGAAATGAGAAAAATGGTGGTTTCCTCTAAATCCTCCAGCTTCCAGGAAAGGCTTATAGGAGGTTCTACAGTCTCGTGGCTGTATTTTCAGTGTGCTGAGTAGTTTTTATAACATGAGGAAAAATTCTAGAAGCAGAGGAAGAGTGAAGAAATGCCTCACTGAATACCACCTTTTAGATGAAACAGGCAATGGCAAAACCATGGTTAAAAAAAAAGTCAGCACCATCTTTCAGATTTTCCAATCATCTAAAAATCCTCATTGATCACCATCCAAGGAGAGAAGAATGACTTGAGAGTCAGTTTCTGCCAACACCTGCAGCTTTCTGTATCTCAGTATACCGGCTTCCGGCTCCAGATCCATCTGTCAAGTCACACTGGCCCCTTTGCAAAAGCTATCTGGCTTCACAGGGGCTCTCTTATTCATCACATTTATTAAGTAATAGAAAGTGAGTTATAGTCATTACAGAATATAAAATGACTTTCATTCAGACGCCCAAATGAGTCCTTCCGACTGGAAGATGAAAATAGGAGACCTGGCTGACTCTTCTCAATGCCCAACAATTGTGCCAGGAAGCAGAATGGTCAGGCAGTTCTTTCTAGTAGATTAGCTCAGCACTTAAGCTAATTAAGCACCATCCCTCCAGATTTGTGTGCAATGTTCAATATGTGCCTGGAAGTGTGCTAGGACAGTGTGACTTTGGGTTAGGAACTGAACGAGTATTTGAAATAGGCCTAATGATTTTTGTGACACATTACTGTGACATAAAGCATACTGGACTTTTGTCAAATGTAAGGAACATTTGAAAAATTCCTTTTCCTTTTTCAATTCCCTCCTAGAATTACATTTGAAATGGCATCATTTTATGCAATAGGAAATTGTTCTATCGACTCCCACATGCCCTTATGCCACTTTGATGGACATTTTGTTGGCTATGGCTCTGATAAAGACAGTCAGCCTTCTGATTCTGCCCTATTGGGGTCTTGCTCTTCTCTCTGTTAATGGTGATTTATTTCAAAGCTTAATACAACATCAACGAAACCTATTGATATTAATATTTCTGAGCATTGGTTTGTATCAATAAAGCTCTAAGACTGGAGGAATCTTTAGTGTAGCCAATGACAATTTTCTCCTTAGTCTTTCAAAACCTTGTTTTATTTTTATTTTTTTTTATGTGTGTGAGGGTGTATGTAAATGCACATATATGCAATGATGCCATGGAAGAGAAAAAAGAAGTGTACTGAGTTGATTGTGGCTCACAGTATTTACAGAGCAGATGTGCAAATTATCTTCCTATTATCCTCTAGATATATTTTCTGCCAGACTGTATGTAATTAGTGATTCTTTTTTTCTCTGGAGCTGAGGATCGAACCCAGGGCCTTGCGCTTGCTAAGCAAGCGTTCTACCACTGAGCTAAATCCCCAACCCCGTAATTAGTGATTCTAAGGAGTCATCAAAATCCAAGACCTTTTCCATCCTTCTCTTCATTTCTTACTAGTTATTTTTCTGTTGCTGTGATAAACCATGAACTAAGGCAACTTAAGAGAGAAAGACTTCCTTTTGGCTTGTGCATCCAGAGGGAGAATGAAGAATACATCACTGTGGGGAAACAGGACAGCAAGAGGTAGGCATAGTGGCAGGAACAAGAAGCCAAGAGATCACAGCTTGAACCATAAATACAAAGCAGAGAGAGCAAACTAGAAGTGGAACAAGGTTATAATGTTTTTATCCAGCATCAGTGATGTACTTCCTCCCACAAGGCTTCACCTCCCAATAATTTCACAAAGAATACTAGCAACTGGAATCCAAGCGCTCAAATAACTGAGCCTGTGGAGACATTTATCATCCAAACTACAGCTTTTTTCCTACCTGGTTGGATTCATGCAGATTGCAGGGAAATAGTAACTTGAGGTTAGAGATTTGCTCTGTTGGTTTCTTGCCAGCAGGTTTGCCACGGACTGGTTGTGTCTTTGGATGATGTCTCAATCCCTTTCTGAAATCCATTTTCCCCAAAGACTCTGTCTCAAGGGTCTCTTCTCATATTCTTCAGTTTTTGATGAGATGAAGGCTTTTGCTCAAAAGAGACCAAGAAGTCTTGAACACCAGCGTAGAGTCCCTTTACTCTCCACTCTCACCTTTCTTGATAGCTCCTTTGTCTCATTTCTTGTGTTACCTACTTTTTCTTTCTCCCAGGACTCTGATAAAAAAAATGGATAAAAACAAAGAGATAAAAACACAGAATATAAAAGTTATGGAGAACAGTTCCAATTGATATATCTCCAACACAACTCTTGAAATTAAGACTTAGTGACCACTGGGGAAGAAGAGATGAAAAGACCTTAATAGACAGAGGGAAAGGAAGTGTACTGTGAGATACTGTCTCCTAGAAATATCAGAGAAGCTACACCCATGATGTGTCCCAGACATGGTGGCCTAAACATTAGCTGAACAAGGATAATAACAGTAGACATACTAATGTGGAAGGGGCAAGCTCATCAGGCCTCAATCCTAGACAAAGATCCATAGGCAACTAAAGAATTCCAAGAGAGTGAAAAGTAATCTTCACTAGGTAGAACCAGGTAGAAGCGTAACAACTGGTTCTCTAATACCAAATGGTCAGCTCTGAAGATAAATACATACATACACATAATAGTAATATTACAAAGAACGATCAGTCTGTATTTTTAAATTTATGACCGTGTGTGTGTGTGTGTGTGTGTGTGTGTGTGTGTGTGTGTGTGTAAATAATTAACAAAAAAGAGGACATGAATTTGAATGGAGAAAGGGAGTGTAAGCAGCAGGGCTTAGAGGGAAGAAAGTGAAGAAGAAATGATACAATTATACTATAATTTTAAAAGATAGAAAATTAGAAATACACTGGGTGGTGGTGGCACATGCCTTTAATCCCAGCACTCGGGAGGCAGAGTCAGGTGGATCTCTATGAGTTCTAGGCCAGCCTGGTCTATAAAGCGAGATCCAGGACAGGTACCAAAACTATACAGAGAAACCCTGTCTCAAAAAAAAATTAGAAACACCAAAAAACTGAGAATTATGATTTTATTTTCTTTTATTAGGCAATGCCAACAGTACATATTATTCTCTAAAGAAAATATATAATACAAATTTTGGGAGCTGGAAAGATGGCTCAGAGTTTAAGAGCACTGGCTGCTCTTCCAAAGGCCAAAGTTCAGTTCCCAGCTACCACATGGTGGCTCACATCCATCTATAATGAGAACGGGTGCCCTCTTCTGGTGTGCAGACACACACGCAGACAGAATATTGTATATATAATAAACAAATAAATCTTAATAAAATTAATTTTATTATATATCATCAGATGTTATGTGTTCCTGAATAAAGAACATTTGATGTCTATTTTTAAAAAAACACAGAAAATGTTAGAAGACTTCTTTTTTCTTTCTTCCCAGGTGCCTAGGTTACAGGTAAAATGTGGATATTTAAGGTAATACATGAAATTGACAGCAGGACCAAGATAAGAACTTACATAGGATAAAACACCTTAAAAATCCACACTAATGTTTCCCTAAATCCTTACAAGAAGTTGATTGAAATGCAATCCATTTTCAACCTGGCCAACACTTGTCTGGGACACCAAGATGAGTATCTTCAACAATGTTGATCACACGTCCCTTCCTGTCAGATGATGAGAACAACACTGCATCTCTGAGATGTTATCCTCTCCAAATCCCATAACCCATTTTACCACAGGAAATATAGTAGGAAAAACTCAGAGTTAGAGGTGTCCTACAAAATGCCTGAGTCAACTTCTCAAGGATTTTTCAAAACATTTAGTTTTATCAAAAATCAAATCTGCGGAAATGTCACAGCATAGAGTCATCTAAAGAAATTTGCTAACCAAATATAATAATGGTGTCCTGGATGGCATTATGGGATAGGAAAAGGCTAAGAAACTTGGTGAAATTCATATAAATAGTAGCCTTTATTTAGTTCACATAATGCAACTCCAAGTGCCTTGGATATGATTAATGTATCAAATCAATGAAACATTAATAATAGAGGAAACTTAGTTCAGTGTGTAAGAGCACTTGCTATGCAAGCATGAAAACTTGAGTTTAGATCCTTAGTACACACATGAAAGCCAGGTGTGGCCTTGTACACTTATAATCCAAGCACGCACAGGGCTGGGTAGAGGAAGTTGCTAAATAATATTAGCTTTTTATGTGACAACCTGGCAAGCACTATTGTTTGTAACACCAAGGTATCCTCTTCAATGATACCATCATGTTGTTGGTACATCCTTTCATATCATGTGATAACAACATACCATGTCAACATTTCCTTGTTGCTCTTGATCAAAATTCTAATTATATATGATATGATATATATATATGTATCCATATATGGTATAGCATCTCACATAGGTCTAAGCCACCTGTCTTATTGAGTCTCAATTTTCTCCTCTCAAATTACATGTAAAATTATTACCTACATTAGTGGATTTGAAGACTATAAACATGGTGATGATTTCAGTATTATATTAGCAGGCAGGCAATGCAGGAAAAACCAAAGCATTTGACTAAGTTGTCACCAAAATACACCTGTGTTTCTCTTTATGCATCCATTAATCATTTAATAAACAAATACTTTATTTCATGGACTATGATATATATACTCATGGCAAATGGTAGAAGACTCAGATTCAATCTCTCTATTGAAATATTTATCTAGTTATTTTTTATCAATAAAAACTTAGGAGTCATATACTGGGGTAAGAACCCAAATGATCAGAAAGTCAGCAGAGAAGCAACCAGTGACATCCTATCTCTTTCATCCCCCAATCCAAAAGGGCTGAGACCCTCTCCAAGCCCTGCCCTATTAATTTCTGTTCTATCTGTCCTCAGTCCTTCAAAATCTCTATGGTTAATTGTGGTCAGCTAGTAGCTAGCTCCACCTTGTGATTCAAAACCAACTTTATTGTCGGTATCAGGAGTGTCTGAATACAATCAAAATATCACACATTTCCCCCTTTTTGTCTAAATAAATAGGGAAGGTTTTAACTCTAACATAGAAAAACTATATACAATAAGAACAATTATCAGGTAGGAATTACATTTACAATGTCCAGTCCATTTGCATTTGGAAAATTCAGAGATAATCCTCCATTATGTATCCTATTTTGGTGACTCTAAAGTTCACTTTCTATCCTAACTTGTATTACCAACCCCAAAATTTTTTAAGACCTTAAAACATTTTCTTAGATAAAAAATTTAAGCTTTTATACCTCTCAACCTTATATGCTTTACACCTCTTTTGTGAGTTTCTTTACTGAATTTGGCAACAAGGAAAATTATAGCTTTAACTATCTAGCCTTCAATCTCCATCAGAGATCCGAGAAGGATAAAATATTACTTGAGTAAATAAGAAGTACAGAGCAAACAACTTCCAAAACTATAGAAATGACAGAAACAACTGGCTGTATGGACAGTCACCCAAGGTTCCTCTGTAATGTTGGGGATCCATCTTTGACCTACAGACCAAGAGTATCTGACAGACTTTCTGTGAAGCAGGACTTCTGAAGAACTGTCCTGCTCTGTCTTGACAAAGTTCAGCAGTCACTTTATTTTGTGCCCTGCTTGTCCAATTTGGCAAGGGCAAAGGGAGTTTCTTGACCAGTGGCTTATTTTACCACAACAAAAACAAACTATGTATGGAGGTTCTTCAATGGCCTTCATCTCATCTGAAATAGATTGGTGCTACCAGGAAAAATGTTTCTCATTGTCATGAAAAGCCTTATGTTATTAAAACATCTTAAATGCCATATTCTGTAGATCTCTGAAATGTTTGAAGACCACCTGTCTATCTAAAATGAATCTCTGTTTGACCTTTAAATATACCGAACATGACTACAAGTTTGATTGTAATAGGTGCTTAACTACTAACCGGCATTTCTTTATTATCCTAAGTAGTTTGTAATAATAACTTTCAAGGACTAGAAATTTGCATTACATTATTAAATGGGCTGCACAGGTATAATATCTTAAGAGTAGAAATGTATACACTGTATGTTCTAACAAAAATGACTTTAAATTTGTATCAATATACAAATAGTCATACCAATGTAAAATGTTTAAAACTAATAGTTACCTTTTCAGTTTAAAAGTGGATTCAACCCTTTTATCCTATAATTTCTATATCCCTCATTTTTCTTTTCAGAATGAGTGCCCTGAATCTAATCTCATTTGTTTAGCGTTTTTTCCTGACCATTACCAATAACAACTTCTAATAAACCCCTCTAAATGATTACAAACATTTATAACCCACTGAATGACCAAAAATCATTTACATTACCTCTTGGGAATGTGGGCACATGTTATCTAGATTACTTCCTATTGTCTGGGGAGGGGTAATGGCTTCTCTAGGTGACCCTAAGAAAATTGAGATAATGGTCAATTATTTAGCTGTATCACTTGTTGTTCAGTCTCTATGTAATGGGAAAGTGATCTGAAGTCCTGACTGGAGTAGTGCATGAGGCTGGATAATCTCAGCTAGCTTAAAATTGTTCTGAGCAGTTTGCAGTCCAAAGCTGATCTTTGAGTGGTGTTTGTCAGCTTAGTGACATTACCACAATGCAGGTGGAATCATTGTTGTGGGGCCCCATCATTCTTTTGGAGACTTCAAAGGTCATTGTCAGGCATGGTTACAGTTCAGTGCAGAAAACTTCAACATTTTAAATGTCATATGCAGGAGATCTTGAAGAGGTTAAAGGACCACAATTTGCTAAGAACATCCAGATACAAATTTAATTCCCAGTTACTTGATTCAGACTCAAGCCTAAAATCATGTATAAGAAGCAAGATTTAGGCTTTTTCTAGTATTAGTATTGTATATGACCATTAATATCACAACAGAAAGTATATATATATATATATATATATATGTATGTATGTATATAATTTTGGTTTTTTCTTCTGTCCCATATCAGGTGGATCTTCTGACATGATACAGATATGTTAGATTTTCCTTTAACAAGCATACTTTGGTTTAAAGAAGGAGAGAGCCACGATCCAACTCCTAAGCCAGCTTTAACTTTTAATTGAACTGGGACTACTAAAAGACCATTTGTCTTATATGTCTATAGAGAACAGCAGAAACAAAAATTTGGGAAGATTTATGAAATTGTATCCTTTTGGAGGTGTCCTATATCATTAGGCCAATTTATTCTTTTTCTCAGGACATTTCCTCTGGATGACTGTCTTTTTTCTTCAGATGTCTCATTTGTCCAGTGGTCTTCAGACTCCTTAGTTGGTTGCATTTATTCTCCTGGAAAAACAACAACAACAACCCCCCCCAAAAAAAAACACTGCCCCAACCATAACTTAGGGGAGTTTCCTTTTGGGCAGATTATATATGACCAAATAAAAGGCATTTGTTAGTCTTGTAAGTTAGTTTAGATTGAAATGCCATGCTGATTGATGAACTATAGCCTCTTCTAATCAAGTGGTATCTCCTGTTTGAATGTAATCTTTAATTTTGATTGTATCCATAGCTTTTCTTCTCCTGTGGAAATAAAAGCAAAACCTCTTCCACAACATAACACATATCCTGGTTTTCATTTTGATTGAGGTCAAAACATCTTAAGTATACAGGATAATTTAATATAGCAGTTTTTTTTTCTATTAGCCAATGTTTCTCCACAGCTGTCATTCCTTTCTCATTAGCACTTAAAAAATTTAAAGTTAATAAAGCACTGTGCATTCTAACTCTGGGCATCTTTATTATCCCCTTATGTTTATTAAACATATCTTTGAGAGTGAGATTAAATTTTTATATAATTGTTTGCCCTGTAGGATAGTCTGGCATACCTGCAATATGCTTTATGCTGTAATATGCAAAAAAAGTTTCATTTTACTAGAGACATATGCTGGAATATTGTCAGTTTTAATTTGTACAGGTATACCCATATTGGCCAAAATGTCTAATAAATGTAGAATTACAGAATCAGCCTTTTCAGAATTCAAAGCAGTTGCCCAGTGAAATCCTGAATATGTATCTATGGTATGGTATACATATTTTAATTTTCCAAACTCTGAAAAATGAAACACATCCATTTGCTAAATTTTATTTCTTTGAATACTCTTTGGGTTACTTCCTACAGGTAGTGGAGTTTGGTTATATAAAGAACAAGTAGGACATTTCCTTATAATTTCCTTTGCTTGTGGCCAAGTGATAAAAGAATCTTTCTTCAAATCCTTGCGATTAACATGGTATTTCTTTTGAAACTCTGAAACTTGTAGCACATTTCCTACCAATAGGTGATCAATTTTATCATTACTTTGTGCTAGATAAATGGCCTGGTAGACCTGTATGGGATCTGATATGTGTTATATACAAGGGGAGATTTCTATTTCTGATTATTTTTGGTAATTGAATAAATAACAAAGTTAATTCTGAGTAATCTGGAATAAGTCCAGCTGCTTCAATATTAAGAGTTGGTAACTATATTAAGGGGTTCCTGAAAAATCTAAAAATACCATGAAAATAGCATATAATTCTGACTTTTGTACAGAATCATAAGGACTTTGAGCCACTTTTTTTTAAAAATTTCTTGACTTATAGCCTGCCTTTCCTGATTTATTTGGATTGGTATAGAATGTAGGGGCTCCAGAAATTAGTATTCACCATACACTATGAGGAAGGATCCAAATAGTTCTCTTGGAAAACTGAGCTCTCTTGTTTTGGGGATATTTGTTGTTAATCTCTCCCCCTAAAATTACTGCAAGCTCTTTGCCAGTGTTTATTTTCTGTCCATGATGAGGAAATTTACCATTAGTAAAAGGTACCACAATTTCTGCTGAGTCTGCTAATTGATGAAGCCTTAATTTTCCTTTTAGAATCAATTTGAAACTGTGGTAGTTTGAATGTAATTGGCCTCAATAATCCCATACTCCCATAATCTCATATGGAGTACCACTATTAGGAGGTGTGGTTTTAGTAGGAGTGGGGAAGGCCTTGTTGGAGGAAGTGTGTCACTGTGAGGGTGGGCTTTGAGGTATAATATACTCAAGTTTAATATACACATGATATCGTGCAGTGTGTCAGTCAATTTTCTGTTGCCTGCCAGATGTAGCACTCTCAGTTCCAGCACCACATCTGTGTGCATGCCACCACGCTCCCTGCCTGGATGATAATTGACTTTTATAATTTTGGTAAATGACTCAATCCTCTTTCCTGATTCTTCAGTTTTATCTCAAGCATTCGAAGCTGCTGTATAGCATAGAGCCAAGGTGTGATCATCAAATGTAATCTGCCTTTCCAAATCAGCATAATGGCCCTCACTGTAAATTAGATATTGGGAAATCTCATAATCTCTAGCCATACCTTGCTGTTCTATGACCCTAGCTTCATCTTTCCACCATGTTTTCTACTGTAATTGAGGACCAGCTTCCAATACTTCCATAACTAAATCTTTCCAGTCTTATGGAATAATTCTGTTCTGAGTGACATCTGTTTAACATCTGTTTCACAAAAGGTGAATGCACAACATATGAAACTAGTGCTTCCTTCATGTTTTTGAATCTAACATTTCTATAGGGTCCCAGTTAACTTCTGAATTGCCTTGGAGGTGCCCATCATCTAGTGGTCACCCTTGAATGGTAACTGGATAAATTGTGGTTGACTTTCTAATAATCTTGGGCTGCTCCTCCTCAGCTTCATAATGCAATGGTGAGGTATCTTCTATTCTAAACTCCTCTGTCTGTGTATGAATGTTTTTCTTGGTTTCATTAGCATGTCTTTCTAAGGATTGTATCTTATGAGTCAATTTTTCCTATTTGGCACCAACATCAAACAACTTCTTTAGGGGTAAAACATAAATTACCAAACTAATAATGACTCTAATTGACATTTTGTCAATCCTAGCTAAGTGGATTATCCCTTTATTTAATTGTTCCATTTTCAAACCATCCATTGTGAGACTATACAAAGACCTAACTCCCTGTAACTTAACATTGTTTATTTTTAATGTAGGGAAAAACTTAAAAAAAAATCCTGCCCCTTAGGAATTCCCAGTTGTCTCACCAGATCTGATGATGATGAATGTGAAGTGTGAGGTTGGTTGTTGTTGTATAGCACAAATGTGCAGAGAATGCAGTGGGTACACAGCCTGGCTAAGGGCAACTGCAGCTGCTCATGCATAGCTGTGACCTGAGAGTGTGTGGCAGTTGCAGCAACAATAGATGCCCGAGTAGGTGTGGAAGAGACTGACCTGGTTTGGCAGGGGCACAAGGAGGGTGTCCAATGGGAGCCCATAACCCACAGTGAGAGGTAGCCAGCCACCTAAATGGGAGTGTGTGGAAGAAGTATGTGTGGTGGGAAGTGAGGGCACAGGGTTGTCTGAAGGCAGAGCTGGCTGGCAGTGGTAGGCTAACTCTAGCAGTGTTTGGAGCCCAAGCACCTCTGGAGTTTGGGTCCTGTGGAGTTTGTGGCTGGGAATGGGCAGCAGCTGGAGGCTGTTATAGAGAGAGGCTGCAAGAGGAAGTTCCCAGACTTGCTCAGAGGACTTGGGGTGAGGAAGGAAAAGCCAGCCAGTTGCAGCAGCTCCTGTGGCTGCAAGCAGGGACAAGTGACTACCTCATAATTTCATGTCCCAAGTTGGATGCCAGATGAAGTGCTTATCTAATTATTCTTTATCAATTAAAAACTCGGGAATCAGGTATTGGCATAAGAGCCTGAATGATCAGAGAAGTGGCAGAAAAGTGACCAGTGACCTCCTATTTCTTTTGTTCCTCCACCCAAATAGGCCAAGACCCTCTCTAAGCCGTGCCCTACTACTTCCTCTCTCTCTATCTGTCCTTAGTCCTCCAAAAGCTCTATGGTTAATTTTGGTCAGCTAGTGGCTTGTTTCTCCCTCTGATTCAAAACAAACTTTATTGTCAGTCTCAGGAGCATGAGAATGCAATAAAAATATTACACGATGTGCTATTGAAAATCACATTGTGGACTGATTCATCAATCAGTTCATTAGTAATTTAAAAGGCATGTAGGATGAAACTCACTGCCAACTATGAGGCCACATGTCAGAGGAACCTGGACTAGCATGCAAAAGGACTTTTCAAAAATGAAGGGAAAACTAAAATGAAATATGAAATAGATCAATATAGGCAAAGAAAGAGCATGGGGAACTTGTTTGTTAAGTATAGTCTCATCGAGGAGGGTGTGCTGTCCTGCTTTTGTACCTTTAAGGAACTTGGAACTTCATCGTATTCCAGAATCTTCTAGTCTGATCTGTTGTCTAGTTATCAGCTATTTGCACATAAATGAAAATCTTCATTCTTAAAACTGTGAAATTTTAGAAAAGAGGGGGTTAGGATTTCAGAAAAGCCATTTAACTAAGTGGAGCCTAAAGAATGTCTCCATCCCAATAGGCTAAAGTATGGGCAAGAAAATTCTAAAATAGCCAGATGATTTTAGGAACTGGTTTTACGTGGAATGGTGGAAGATTCTGTAATTCTGGAAGAAGGAAGGAAGGAATTGGGTTTCAATTATTCTCAGAAACTCAAGAGGAGGGACATACAAGAAATGTCTATATGGGAGTTCAGTGGTCTCCAGAACAATATTTTGTAATGATGAAAATAAGTTTTTGTACTTTGAATTTTGAACAGCACATGAAAAATAACAGGTAAGAGGCCTAAACAACAATGGATTTGAGAAGACAGAGATATGTTTTACTCAATCCCTACATGCTGTAAGGAAAGTTATGTGGAGATAATCTCCAGGTAGGAGGACACTTGAGACACTTAATGGTAAATGGGTGCTCGATTTGGACCCATCTGAGTGTAAGTAGAGATTATTTAAGTGAGGAACATGTTATCTTTTCCTCTTTTCTGACTTTTCTGCTCCTTCTTTCCTCCATTCTCTTCCTCCCTCCCTTGGCATGTCCATACCTCCATCCCTTTCTCTCTCCCTCCCTCCCCTCCTTCTTTCCTAGCCTCAGTCTTTCTAGTCTTTCTGTTTTATGACAGAATTTCAACTATGTAGGCTAGGATAACTTTGCACTTGTAAAATGCCAACCAGAGGTAGCAGCTTTAAAGAAAAGCAACTTACTTTCTCCTAGCAGGTACCAATTGCCAATACCTTTTTAGTTAGGGGAGGGCATTATGCCCATCTCCCCTTTTCACACTGGGATTTAGTCTGAATTTAACTTGTACAGTCTGGTGCATGCTATATCTGCTGTGACTTTATAGTTGCAAAATCCCTGCTGTGTCCAGAAAATACTGTTTCCTTACTGTCAGTCACCACCACCTCTGTCTCTTCCATCTTTTAGCCCCATCTTCCACAATGATTCCTGAGCCTTTGGAGGAGGGGGTGTGATCTAGGTGCCCCATGTATTCATCTGCTTACTATTTCATCTTATCTTGGCCTTGAATGATTGAGAAGCATAGTACTTATTCCTTTTTCTCTAGGGTAGTTGTTCCTACAGTGAATGTATTCCTAGGTCCCAATGGACACCTAAAGCGTTGTTAGTAAGTATCAACCTGTGTGCACATACATACACATATAAATATATATAATGTAATTTTATACATACATATATATATATTTAACATTATCCCTGTGATAAAATTTAGGTTATAAATTGGACATTGAAAGAAATGAGGGACAATGAATATACAACAAAAATGTTATTTAAAACACTATTTTAAAGGTTGTAGAAGTATGGTTGCTTCCTCTTCCAAAATCACATTGTCCTGCACTGAAGCTTACTCCTGTGGTAACATAAGACAGGATAGTGGTAATAAATGAAAATGAAGAGAGGTGAATATCAGACTCATGACACAGCATTGGGCTCAACACAAGCCCTGAAATTAACACCCTAACACTGTATCAGTACTGTGTTGATTTAAATGTGAAGTGTCCCACAGGGCTGGTCAGGTGATAAAGACGTGGCCCTCAGCAGGTGGTGCTGCTGAGAGGTGACTGGACTATGAGACCTCAAACTTCATCAATGAGTTAACCCTTTGAGTCCATACCAAATGCAAACTTAGGAGATGGGGTCTGATCGGAGGAAGAATGAAGGACATGCCCTGCTCCCTTCCCTGTACTTTCTGTTTCGCTTTCCGGCTGTGATAAGTGAGCAGCTTTCCTATCCTATATGCCCTTCTACTCTGATTCTTTTGTCTTGCCATAGGCCTAAAATCAATGTGACCACCATTGTTTTTACATACTCAACAATGTCATGAATTCTTTGAAACTATGAATCAAAATGAATCATGGAGTTAGTGGGTGGGGAGGTAGAAAGGATCTGTGAGGAGTTTGGGGAGGGGAAACCATCATCAGAATATATTGGATAATTTTTTAATACAAAAATAAATCCATTCTCCTATAAATTAATTTGCTCAGGTAGTTTTGTCTTGAGAATGAAGGTCAAGTAACACCCTAAATCAGAAGGCTGAATGACTGATGGGAAGGTTCACAGTACATACAGACTAGATACATTTGACAAAGAGATGCTTTATGTCCCCAGCAGGATGGAGAAGGGTAGTGTGAGATTTCATCATGTTATTCAAAACAGCACTCAATTTAAAACTTATGAATTGCTTATTTCTGGAATTTTCCATGTAATATTTTTGGACTGTGGGTGACCACATGTAACTGAAACCGTGGAAAGCAAAACAGCAAAGTTGGACTACCACATAAAATAAGCATTGCACATGCTTTGTAGATTTGCTGCATTTTTCTGCAAATATTTAGGTTGAGTTCAAGTGTGTGCATATGGCTAGACATTTGATTCAGCCTCCATAATGTTTAGAGTTTTGTGCTTTCTCCTCCTTCTCAGATCAGTTTAATCCCTGTTGTGCATTTCATTGTTTCCATTTTTTTGTCATTTTTCCAAGCTGCATTCTTTTCTAATTACCTTTCCCCTACAATTTTTAAATGCTTTATTTCACTTCTATTTTATCTTATTTTCTTAATTAAGGTTATGTATTCCCCATCTCTAGTAATTACTTTGCCATAACAAGCAAGATTTAATAACGTATTGTGGTTCAAATTTACATAGTTATTTTAATTGCTCAAATACGAGAGAGATCTCCAATATCTTTTTTGTTATTTAATTTTGATTGTTTATGATGTTATGTTGATAAAAGTTTTTAAAAATGATTTAATCACCATTATTTTATTTATGTGTATTTGTATGTGTCAGTGTGAGTGAATACCTCTTGCATGTAGGTGCTTTTAGAGGTAAGGAAGATGGCATTGGATCATATGGAGCTGTAGTTACAGGTGAGTGTGAGCTGTCCCAAATGGGTGCTGGGAACTAAATCTGAGTCCTCTGGAAGAACAGCAAATGCTCTTTGCCACAGAGCAATGTCCTCTGCCCAGATCAAAGATTTTTGGAATGTGCTAACAGCTCTTAAAGTCTAAGTTATGGAAACCATTGAAAAATATATTTTATGTGCTTATTTATCCTTTTTATTTCTTCCCCTGTTTTTGAGAGAGGCAGATGAAAATGCTTAGTATACTTATAAATGCTATTTTGTTATTCTGAGTATGCAAATAATCCCTTGATGTATCTTAAAGTCTTAATATTGACAGCTTACATACTCAGAAGTCCTATCCTAGGCAATTATTATTTCATTATTTAATACTTACTGTAACAGTGTTAACAGACATGTTTCTTTTCCTGTGTGTGTGCGTGTGTGTGTGTGTGTGTGTGTGTGTGTGTGTGTGTGTGAACACGTGTGGGGATTCACATGCCTACATGCAAGTATTGAGAACACAGGAGAACATGGGGTGTTATGTTCTACCACTCTCTGCGCTATTCCCTTGAAAAATGGCTTCCCACCGGACCTATCACTGGGCTGACATCCAACAAACCCAAGAACCCTTCTTTCTCTTTTCTTCATGGTGTCAGGGTTGTAGGCACGTGTTTGGTCATGCCTAGCATTTTCTCATGCCTGTATGCTAAGTATTTGAACTTAGGTACTTATGATTGTTCATCAAGTGTTCTTACCTGCTGAACTATCTTCCTAGTCCCAATTGTGTGTGAAGAGTGTGAATTTAAAAGATCCTTCTGTATGAAAGGTTTTTTGTTTGTTTGTTTCTAGCATTTTGGGGTATTTTATATAGCTACATCCCCAGCCATTACTTTTGTGTCTTATTTTAGTCTCTTGTCTGCAGAACTTACTGACATTTGCAAGTACAGTGTGAAGATTTCTGTCTTTTAGCAAATAAAGTGAGCATGGACATATAGATGCTGATTATTGAGGTTTTGAGTTAATTTTATAATTCCACTTTATTTTTTCCTGCTTAATAAGACTTCATGTTTGACTTTTTCCCTGCTCCCTAGATTCATCTGGACTAATGATTTTTAAAACAGTTTTCTGATTGTTTTTACTAGTTTTGAAGGGAGTGTGCAAGCATGTGTACTATCTATATATTTTGATGTTAGAATGCATAGATTAAAAAAAAATACCTGAAATCCAGTTTAAGCTCTTCCAGTTTAGACTCCACAGTTCCTGTCCTGTAATTTGTCCAGCAATTTAAAGAGATTAAAGTTCTTGCTGTTCAATCAATCATTGCATCAGGCTTTTCTAGCACTGTTTAGGATACTTTATCGCTTTTTACTTACAATTTCTATAATTCAGTTATTATTTGTTTTGCTCGTGTGTATTTAAACTCAGTGTCTGATAAGATTTTCCCCACCATTATTTATTGAACATCTCTGATCCCTTCTCAGTCCAATTTTTTCCTAAACTCTAGCAGCATTTTTGCGATGGTCAATATGTTTTTAGTATTGGATGGAAATGTATTTGCCTTACAGTTGCAAATTACACCAAAGCATTACAAAGTCCTTTGCCCAAAATCACTTTGTTTGCATGTTGAGTAATGTAGTCTCCTCCTGGCTTCTGGTTGCAGCTGTGAGGACTCTGAGGCATCATCTCCTTTTCGCTTTCTTATTTGGTCATTGTCTGCATTTATCTTTGTTTGCTTCTAAAATTTCTGTTGTCTGAAGTTTCACTGTGTAGTGTGCAAATGAATACTTCCTCCATTAGGATTTGCTGTCCCTTTTTTTTTTTTTAAAGAAAAACTGCCATATTTTTGTTGTTCAATCATGAAAACTTCCTAACTATGGTGTGATTAATTTTCATTTATTTACCAAGCATCTTCAACCTCTCTTTCAAGAGAATGAGTCATGTGTTCACCTTTTCAACAGTTTTATTTTAACAATACCTCTGGGGTTCCATACACCATGCCATATATACATCATCAAATATTGAAAATGCTAATATTCTGCACCACGTCTCTTCAGCCCTTCTTTTTTTTTGCCTGGTTATGTCTTTGTGCTTGGATCAGACAATTTTGCCTTTTCTGATCTTCCAAATCTCTGCTTTTCTCTTCAGCTGTGACTAATCCACTATATAACCCAGCAGATGAAAGATTACATACATTTTTTGTTCTTTATGGCATCAATTTCTTTGCAAGTTCAAGTAATTCATATTTTTTTAATTTCTAATTTTTTACTTTAATTTTGTTTTTCTCTGTTACCTTTAATCATTTTAAAAGCACTTATTTGATAGCTTCTTTCTCATGTTCTCTAATTTCAATTTCTGTGGATATTAATTTTGTACTTTTCTGTTTCTGTTCATCTCCCGTGTGGTGGATCATTTCCTTAAGTAAATTGTAACTTTGGATTATGTGTTTATTTTCCATGGTGGTCTTTCCCACCACACCATCTCCTGCTGTCAATGAGAAACACATATCCTCTTGATTTTAGAATTATCTCTACTATGTGATTTCTTGTTATTAGTGCAAGCCTCAATCCTGAAGTTTACAATGGTGGTATTTTTTTTCATTATTTACTTCACTTGTGATCCTACTCCATACAAGTAACAAATCCTGAGCTAACATGTTCCATAGCACATTCTAGGCTTTTCAGTTTCTCACTAAAGAGGTTTTTCTTTTTCTATGAGTTGCCAGAAGGAGATGGTTTCCTTGGTACCTTTCTGTATTTGCATACAGGTTCTTTTTTTTCAAAGTTCCTGTGATATTTAATGGCCCAAGCTTTTTACTCAAAACCTAGTTAAGCTCTTCCAGTTTAGACTCCACAGTTTCTGTCCTTGTAAAACACAGGATTTCCATCCTTTCTGCTACCTCTCTTGCCACTGTGAATACATTTGAAAATGTAAACATTTAGCGGAGCTCTGTCCCTAATTCTCCTGGCACAGTTTCTGTGTTTATTTCAATTTTAGAGTACTGCATATTAGTCAAGGCTCTCTTGAAGAAGCACACTGATGAAACAATTATATAAATACGTATATTGCAACAGTGGACATGTTAGATTAACTTACATAACATGGGGTAAGTAGTCCAACAATTGTTGTCTTTATACTGGAAAGGTTGAGAACCCAGCAGATGCTCAGTTTATAAGGCCGGATGTCACAGCAGCACGGATCTGGCACTGAAGACCTGGGTGATGATCAGAGAATGGCTCGTCTTCAGTCCATGTTGGAAAGCTAAGGTACTTATGGCAGTGACCAACAACTTTGAGCTAAATGCATCCACCAGCATGAAGCAAAAATGGGCAACCAAGAAACACTGATTTGTCCTTGGATCTCATTATATCCAGCACTGCTTGGTAGAAGGTGCCCCCGTGGTCAATGCTTCCTGATAATACCTTCACAGACCTGTATAGAGGATTGTTGATTCCAAATGCATCAATCAAGACTGACCATCACAGTCAGTACAGTTTTATCATTACCATTTTTGAGCAGCATTTCCACATGTTCAGAGTAAGAATGAGTCTAACTGCTCAATCCATGATTGTTAGAACTGTAAGTCAGGTTCAGGACTGTTACACCATCATTGGTATCATCAAGCTATGTCTCAAGGCTCCCCTTAGCTCAGATCTTGTTATCTTACAGAAGAGTGGATGGTTATCTATATGTTTTATTTATTATGGACTTGCCTGCCCGTGGCTTTATTTCTTCACCTTCATTTTCCAATTATTCTGACTGTGTTACTTCATTCTTTTCCAAAGATTATTTCAAATAAGTGTTTCTTTTAAAAAATATTTTTATTTATTTTGTGTGTGTGTGTCACTGTGTGTATATACCTGTCACAGCACATAGGTGGAAGTCAAAGGATACCATTTAGGGGTCAGTTCTCATCTTCCATCATGTGGATTTGGGAAATAGAACTCATCATCAGGCTTGACAGCAAGCACTTTTATCTTCAAAGCCAACTCACTGGCCCAAATAAGTGTTTGCTAAGCCTATAAAGTTATGCTACATAATGTCACATCTCCAAGGCAGTGGTCAAATCTCTACAGGGTTCTGTATTAAAATATAATCTAACACTTTAACATATACAGTACAGTGGGTCCCACAGTCCTATTCTGAATTAGAATTGGAATGCTATAGTGTAGAAAATCTCAAAATTGAACTCACCATTTGGTTCCCAATTATATAATAAGGGAACTTCATTTCCCAATGTAGTAGCCACTAGATCAACAAATTTTGAACACTTGAAATGCATACAGCATAACTGAAAAATTCAGTTTTTGATCTCAACTATCCAAAGTTGATCATAGATACCATGTTTAATTATTGGCACTCCTTCCAGGACATTTGGGGAAAAAAAAGTAGATCAGTGAATCCAATTTATTCCACTGTGAATTTGATGGAATTCAGAAATAAATCAGGAATTATTCTTGAAAATTTAGAATTCAAATTAAGATGTTTATTACATTACCAGCTACATAAGTTTTTAGGAGACTGAAACTTTTTCCTGTATAAGAGATGTCTAGGACTAATACTTGCATAGTCTTAGAGAGACCGGGGTGTCAGTGTTTCAACCCACTAAGGATAGAAACTCACTGGACTTTAATTGATAGAATAATTCTTCACATTTTTGGTTGTTAGTGTAGCCTTTTTACAGCAAAAGAAAACCCATAGAATCAACTAGCCTGCATGGGAGTGAGCTAGGCCCTCTGCAAATATGTTACAGCTGTGTAGCTTAGTCTTCTTCTGGGACTCCCAACAGTGGGAACAGGGGCTGTCTCTTATTCTTTTGCCAGCGTTGGGATCCTATTCATCAGACTGGGTTGCCTTGTCCAGCCTTCGTATGAGAGGAGGTGCTTAGTCTTACTGCAGCTTGATATACGATGTTTTGTTGATACTCATGGGGGAACCTGCCCTTTTCTGAATAGAATTGGAGGAGGAGTGGGTATGGGGGCAGAGGGGAGGTGGGAGGAGAAGCTGGGAGGAGAGGTTGGAAGGGAAACTGTGGTTGTAATATAAAATAAATTTATAAATAAAAACAGCAACAATAATAACAAACATAATTTTTAAACCTTAAAAAAATAGTTCTTCAATGGCCAATTGTTTTCTAGGTTTCTAAATCAGAATGATAATTTTGCCTAAGGTGATTTCATCAGGTGTTCTCACCTGGACTCTGAATTGGTGTGTATAGGACTGGGGAGTATATGGAAGCAAACAGACACAGGGCAAAATCTAGACAGATTATTGCAAAGGACTTATTTTTCTATGGATTTACTTTCATGTTTGTGACAATGTAGATTTCTGTCTCAGCTACTTCTACTTGATTCTTGCCTTCTGTCTTTAGGGTTTTCTGACAAGAAAAATAAAAATAAAGTAAGTAGCAAGCATGTATTATTTTTCTCACCATGACCTAAATCTTTTGAGTAATGATACTATTAATGACTCTCATTTATAGATGAGACTATCAAAGCATGGAGAAGTTAAGTAACACATAAACAGCTGCATCACTCTGGATTAATACTGGGTGTTAACGGCTTTATCTGCCTTCACAATAAAGACTTTCCATCCTCAGTCTATTGAAGATGTAGCATATATTCTTGAGATTCTAAGATCAGCAAACCTCAAGCCCATTTTGGCTTTATGGATTGTTAACAATGAAAATGATATCACCTGTGACTTGGAGTCTACACAGCATTAATATACCATTGGAATTGCAACAAATTACTAAAAGTCAATGGCTTAAGAAAAGAAAGAGGCCGGGCGGTGGTGGCGCACGCCTTTAATCCCAGCACTCGGGAGGCAGAGCCAGGCGGATCTCTGTGAGTTCGAGGCCAGCCTGGGCTACCAAGTGAGTTCTAGGAAAGGCGCAAAGCTGCACAGAGAAACCCTGTCCCGAAAAACAAAAACAAAACAAAACAAAAAAACCCAAAAACAAAAAAAAAAATTAAAAAAAAAAAAGAGAAAAGAAAGATACATTGCTTTCTAATGCAGTGAGTCTAAATTATGTTTACAAATGTCTTGATCTTTGGGACAATTTTGGAGATGGAATTCTTTTGTTTCCTCCCCCCCCATGGCTCCTAGAGTTTCATTTTTTGCTTCCTTTCTTCTTAGAATCTTTATCTTCAAAATCACAATTATGTCATTATGCCATCTTCTTTTCTGCCCCTGTAGTGAAATATCCTATGCTGTACTCTTACAAGTACATGTGTAATTGCATTTAGGACACATACAGATAAAACAGGAAAATCTATCAACACAATATTCTTTACCACACCTCATATGCACAATTGTTATTGCTCTATAGGGTTTCATTCATAGCTTATAGGGCTATATGTCGTTGGCATCTTGTGAGTCATTAGTCACTTTACCATATATTCATAAAATATGGTATCTGCTGACATATGCCTGAGATGTCCACAGCATCAATAACTATGACCGCAGATGAGTCTTGCAGTAAAGCCTAAATTCTAAAGAGCTGCATATATGAACCAATTTAGTAATATATCTAAAGTATTGCTAAACATTTATATAAAGCCAAATTTCAGAGGAGTTAGAAATGTTGATAGCGTTTATTCTAAATTATATTTTTTCTTATCAGCTGTCTTGTAAACTTATCCAAGGATCTTTGCATGTTGATTTTCTTCATCATTAAGTGATTCTGTGAAAGCATTCTACTTCAAGCATTGCTATGACATGCACTAATTTTAACAAGAGAATGGACAAGATCAAACTGATTTCATGTGGCTATTCATCTGTTTGTTCTGAGTCTAGACAACATGTTCTCATTCTCCTAGGAAACCTAGTGAAGATCTGTGGACTATTGTAACTTCAATGTTCTTAAGTAGTGGAGCTTCTATACTTATAACAGCAGGCTGGAAGATATGTTTGAAGAGATACAGAGTGTCCACATACCATGTGAGATATCTATGTGAATGATACACTAGACATATTGTCTACCAAGAATTCATTCATCATCTATGTGAAGTCCTCTTGTATCTTTTATAGTATTTTTACATAGTCTGAAGTGCATTTTTATAGTAAATAATCCCCATCATCTTTGAGAACAGGGGACCAGATGTTACCCCATTCTCTAATTTCAGAGTCAGAGAGATAGAGATAGAGAGACAGACAGACAGACAGACAGACAGAGGGAGAGAGAGAGAGAGGCAGAGACAGAAAGAGTGACGAGAGAGAGAGAGAGAGAGAGAGAGAGAGAGAGAGAGAGAGAGACCGAGAAAGAGCAAGAGCACTTTGGAATGGTATTTTATTGAAGATATTATGATATTTATACCCAGAGAGAGGCCCAAACAAATAGCTATTTTAAAGTCCAATTTTTTCATTATGTCTTAAACCATCTTCTTTAAGGCATACTGATAGGTATTATTTATTACATATCCCCCTTTAAAATAATGCACTCTAATTTCCCTAAAAATATTAACATATAGTATAGAGTTCTAAACAAAGGAACAATTAATTAAATATATCTGATGAATGTTTTGTTTTAGATCTTTGGGTTTTCAAAGAAGCTGAATAACATAAATGCTGATTCAGCTATTTTCTCTGGAAGGCTTACCTTTTTCATCCTTTTCCCAAAGAGCCTTATACTATGTGTTTGCATGTAAATATACAAACAAATTCCATATATACAAAAAATTAATGAAACTAAATGAAATTAGAACAATAGGCTTGTCTTTCATAGGAAAAACAGTGTGAAAATAATCTCTTAAATTTTAAAATATTTTGTCCTTCAGGGGTGTCTTAGGGTTACTATTGCTGTGATGAAACACCATGACCAAAAGAAAGTCAAAGAGGAAAGAGTTTATTTGGCTTACACTTCCACATTACTGTTCATCACGGAAGGAAGTTAGGACAGGAACTCAAAACACTGCAGCAACTTGGAGGCAGGGGCTAATGCAGAGGTCATGGAGGAATGCTGCTTACTGAATTCTTCCTCATGACTTGCTCAGCATGCTTTCTTATAGTACCCAGGACCATCAGCCCACAAAGGGTTAGGCTTTCCCCTATCAATCACTAATTAAGAAAATACTCTATAGGCTTACTTCAGGCCAATCTTACGGAAGCATTTTCTCAATTATGGTCCCTTCCTTTCAGATGACAATAGCTTGTGTCAAGTGGACATAAAACTAACATGCACAAGTGGCAACTTTCATATAATTTATTATTAAACTGACTGTGAGGAAAGTGGGGCTTATTAGGAAGTGAAAAGTGAAGACTCCATCAGATTTTTCTAAGTACTTAGAAATAAATTTGTATTAGAATGTAAATACACACGGTCCCTCCTATCTTGACCCTATTTGATCAGTGAATAAAGTCCTCACAGCTGTAGAAATGTTTTATAACCCCTTTCAGGACTCACCCTTTCATGATGATCTCAGAGATAAAAATACAGCCACAGGGCACGAAGAAGGCTAATTTTGGCAGATAATGTAGGGTGAGTATTTCTATTAATATTTACCTCTGAACAATAGGTATTCACAAAATCCCAGATGCATTCTCCTCTCCCAAAACCCAACATTGTCCTTGAACGAGAACAGAGACAAACCATACTTCCTTCACCTTCACCCTGAAGGTGAAATGGCTTTCAACATCACACAGTAATCCTTAGCTTTTAAGACAAACAAAATGAAATGCTCCACTCATCCACAGCATCCACATTATTTCTTGCTCATGTGGTGGTTAGGTCTGGAGAAAGGCATGTGACTATTTTTGCATAATTGTTTACAAACATTTAACCTCCTCCTCAGAGGCTGAACTCAGCTGAGATTAATTTTGCTAAGGGAAAATAAAAGAGCTGCAATCCTTCTGGTAAGGCCATTGGTTTCTTCAAGGAGCACCAAAGCGACCCAGCTCCTTCGCTTGACTGCATCCCAAGCAAAGACTGTAATTGCAGTGACTTATGGTTGATGACAAGAGCTGACATTTTCTGAATACTCAAGGATTTTGTAAACTCATTTAGATTCTACAACAACAATCAAGCAAAGAAGAGAACAGGTGTTAAATGTCACACTACTGAGAAAATTACAGCTAAGGAGGTTAAATAATTTGTCAATGTCGAACAGCTACTATGTGTTAAACCACAGATCAAATTCCAAAATATTTATGTTACATTTCACTGTCAATCTCTTTTGATATGTTTTTATTTTCTTCTTTTTTATATATCCACCCTGGCTTTGAAGGGAGGGGGAAGGTCATGAGGGATGATCATGACAGTCTTTGTTTAAGTATAGGTGTACAGAATAAATTTTCCATATACATCACAATAAAAAGTTTTAAATGGAGTTCAAATTTGGGGGATACATACATTTGTTCACATGCATGGTATTTCTGTGCATTGCTGCAGAGCAAAGCTGCAAATTCACTAAGGTATTTGTTATAAGTAGTTGAGTTCTTTAGTAGATAAATACAGATGAGGATTTTAAAAATTACAAAATCATGTTTATTCTATTGTAAATACAACTTGTAAGCAAGAAGTTAATCAGCTGGAGCTCAGCTGTTGGAACTTCTGATACAGTATTCTAGACATACTCCAAACATTCATTTCTCCTTTGTTGGAAACTCGTTTCTCAGATCATATGAAAATGAGTAAAGAAAGGAGGAATTTGTTTTAAAGTTTCCACTGTCAGGTAAAGTCTGGGAATGGCTAGACAGAGTATGCTAGTTCAATTTTCTGTTGCTATGATAAAATACCTATCAAAACTAACTTGTGGAGGAAAGAGTTTATTCTATCTTGCAACTCCAAGGTCTAATTCGTCATCAAAGGGCAGAAGTTCATGGTAGGAACCTGGAGACAGGAACTAAAGCAGAGGATATGGAGGAATGCTGCTGCCTGGCTTGTTCCACATAGCTTGCTCAGCCTGTTTTTTTGCATAACCAAAACCACTTGCCTACCAGTGGCTTTGCCCACAGGTGACTGAGCCCTCCTACATCAATCACTAAACAGAAATGCCCACAGACAAAAGCACAGGCCACTCTAACAGTGGCAATTACTCAACTAAGGTTCCCTCTTCCCAGGTTACTCTAGTTGGGTCAAGTTGACAAAAATCTAATTAGTATAGCAAGCAAGAGAACATCAGTGCACTTGATTATGTTAGAGGAGAAGGAAACATCTAGGCTCCATTCTTTTACTAAAGAACGCACAGCTTCTTTTGAAAAGATCATAGAATTATTGCAGAGAAAGAGTACTGAGAATCTAGATTGTAAGACTGAATATTACAAAACTCACCATATACTATGCCAATAATATTAACAGCATCTGACTCTATCAAGCATATAAACAACACAAAACTATAGTAGATAACTGGGACCATGAGAAGTGCTGTGACAAAGATAAAATACAATGATATGGCAAACTAGGGTATAGAAAACTTGCTTTAGCCAGACTAGTCTTGGGAAGTCTCTCCAGATGCGATCCTTAGACTGCTGAGGAAGAGCTATCTAGGACATCTTGGAGACTGTTCTGATAAAGGCTTGCAAGGAGTAGACCTTAAGTTGGATAAAAGTGTAGTGAATTTGAGAAGCAGAAGTAAGGTCACTATAGTGAAGCGAGAGGATGGTGGCAGATAGGTACTAGAAGGAAGAACCCTTATAATCCTGGTGGGTGATACTGAGGACTTCAATTTATTCCAAGTACATTATGCTGTTGTTGGAGGGATTGAAACAAAAGAGTAATGAGGTATTGTTGAGACATTCTAAAAAATTATCTCTGTAGAGAAAATGTATTAAGTAGAGGAAAAGAAAAAATGGAGGACAGTATTTGCAACCAGTAGGTATGTGAGGGTGGACATTCATTTTGGAATCTTGGAGTCCCATGCTATGAGTTCGAGGCAGTTGTTTGAGGAGTTATGGCTTGGTGCTGCTGCAGTTAATGTAGACATGGCAAATGAACCTCAGAATAATTCAATGCCATTTCCTTTCTCACAAGCTATTACATATTTCTGCCCTGGCACAGTTGTGTCTTGAACTCAGGAATGACCCCACATATAATGTACATGTGTACACACTAATATGATGGACTTAACCCATAACCCTAGATGTGGAAATTGGGAGAGAGACCCAAATTAGAGACTGTGAGGAAATACCTGCAACTTCTTTTAGTGCTGGCAGAGCTTTGAGTTGTTTCTTGAGTGGAACCTTAGCAAACCAAAAATAAGATGAAGACTAGGAAAGATGGAAATATGGAGAGAAGTGTATGAAAAAGGAAAGGAGGGGGAGGAGGAAAAGGACAGAGAGGGTAGGAGGAAGCATAAAACAAACAAAGTAGAACCAAAATGTATGGAAAGGTGAGAAAAATAGAAACCAACAGCAGTAAAATTAGGAATGCCTTCGGATCTATTAACACACATCAAAAGGGAAACTTGGTATTAGAGTGTGCAACACCAGGAGCCAGATTCACTGTTTTCTGTGGACTTTAATTGAAAGATATCTTGAATGTTTTATATACCATATAGAGGACCAAACAACTTCGAGAGGTAATTCAACTTGTTCCAAACTCCATAGTCATTTATTTGCAAGTTCAAGATTAGAATTCAGATCTATCTAATCCCAAAACAACTTTCTCACTGCAAGTTGGTTTTGTCAACTGTTGGTGTGTTTATAAATAGCATCATACATTATGGAACATTTTATTCTTGAAACATGTTTCAATATTATGATATACAACCTTTTTTGGGGTGCTCATTACCTTTGATATATAACATTCTTTGGGGTTATTATAATACATTTTAGTGTTAATGCTCACATAGAATACTACTAGCTTTAAAATGTTATTTTTAGCCAGGTGTAGTGTTACATGCCTTTAATCCCAGCACTTAGGAGGTAGAGACAGGCAGATCTCTGAGGCTATGAGGCCAGCCTGATCTACAGAGTGAATTCCAGGATTGCCAGGACTACACAGAGAAACTCTTTCTCAAATATATGTAACAATTCTGTTAAGATACCTCTTACACATGTCTTGGTAGACAAGTCCACTTGCTTCTGTTGATATATATTTAGCAGGAGAATTGCTGGATCTTGTGATGTACATATATTTAGCTGTAGGAAGTTCTGTCAAAAACTGACTCAAAGTTGTTGTATCAAGTCCCTTCATTTTAGAGACAGAGAAATTGAGAGTGTAGGTCAGTTAGAAATTACCAATGAAGAGTGATCTGAGCTTCAACAAGAACCAGAGTTGGCAGCTTTCTAAACAGGCCCTCTTTCTGGGTCACTGTCCCACTTTTCCAATGTGTTCCAAGACATGTACTTAAGAACTCATTCGTTTACAGGGCTGGAGAAATGGTTCGATGCTTAAGAGTGCATAGAGTTGTTGCAGAAGACTGAGTTTAGTTCCCAGAACTCATGTCAGGTAGCACACGGCCACCTGTAACTCCAGCTCCAGGGAATCCAGCACCTCTGGTCTCCACTGACACCTATAATCACAGGCATAGTCACAAACACAGAAGCAAACGCATAATTAAATATAAAAAATAAATCTTTAGAAATGAATGTGTTCAGTTTCGTTTACCATTGTTCTATGTAAACCACTGAAATACATTCATTATTCTTATCTAGACATCCAGGATAAAAATTTGTAAGAAGATGAATTTTGAAAATACAACAGGACAAACCTTGTGGAAAGACTATGTCGTGGGGAAAAGAGACAACTGCTGCCTCTGTGGGTCTTCAGTGCACCCCTGACTTCCTTAAAGAGCCCCACAGAGCAGAGACTGTTTTTAGCTGGACTTCTTGCAAACAACTGCAATTGTTTCCTAGAAGAAAAACCACATTCCCCCACCCTAAATTTTTTTATACCACTGTACATTTGTTCTGGGTACCACCATTTATAAAATCGTATCAATGTGACCAAGAGCCAATTCCATTAAACTACCAAAGCAAACTAAGCACATTAAAATACAATGGAGGTGTGTTTTTCAAAGACACAACAGAAAAGAACATCATCAGCAACCTAACCTCATGGTGTTTCATTAATTGCAAAGGAAACAGCTGCATGCAATACGAAGTGAATATGTGTGCACCCCCAGAAACTCCCTTGAACTAATTCCTATAGAAAAATCCACAAGTATATTGACTTCATGAACAGAGAGGCCGGCAGGGACCTCACCTTGTACAATATCTGAAGCTATGATTTTTTTTTTCTGCAGAAGTCCCTGTATTATTATTTTATGTTCAGTTCATTATAATCACTAAATAAAGACTGTTTATTTAGGTTTATGAATGAAATAAAGGTTTCTTTCTCTGTCTCTGAATCTCTGTTCTACTCCTTTCTATTTAAGATATTGTAGACAAGTGACTTTTACTTGTGGAAATGTATACAATGCCCCCGTGTGTGTGTGTGTGTGTGTGTGTGTGTGTGTGTGTGTGTGTACATGTATATGTTGATTATTTCTTCAATCACTTTCTACTTATCTTTTGAGAAGTAGTTTTTCAGGGAACCCAGCACTCACTTCTTGCTTAGACTGGTGACTAGAAGGCTCTAGGATTGATTTATCACTCCTCAACCTGAACTAGGATTACAGGCATGCCACATCCACACCATGTTTTTGACATGGGTTCTGTGAATCTGAACTCAGGCGCTCTCCTGAGTGGCAGTTTAGCAACCAAGGTCAACTTTCTGTATCTGGGACTCCACCAGCATGTGAGGCTTTGGGTGGTTTTTGAAAGACAGTAGAACCTAATCGCATCCTTCTGACTCGCATTCTCTAAATCCCAAGACAATGTAGCTCAGCAAACACCCTGCCTGGTGCTAAATAGAAATGGTTAAGGAAAAAGAGCTTTGGAGTCTGTCTTACTTAGGGTTACTATTGCTTCAATGAAACACTGTGACCAAAGACAACTTGAGGAGGAAAGGGTTTATTTGGCTTATACTTTCACATCACTGTTCATCATTGAAGGAAGTCAGGACAGAAACTTAAATATGGAAGGAACCTGGAGGCAGGAACTTATGCAGGGGCCATTGAGGGGCTCTGTTTACTGGCTTGCTCCTCACGACTTGTTAAGCCTTCTTTCTTACAGAATGCAGGGCCACCTGCCCAGGGATGGCACCACCTACAATGGTCTGGGCTCTCTCCTGTCAGTCACTAATTAAGAAAATGCCCTACATGCTGGCCTACAGCCTTATCTTATGGAGACACTACTTTTTATCCAATTGAGGTTCACTCCTCTCAAATGATTGTAGATTGTGTCAAGTTGACATAAAAGTAGCCAACAGAATTTGTTTATGTGGCCTAGGGAAAGTCTCTCATACCCTAGCTGGAATGTGGCTTTTTTCCCCCTGCTAAAACAGGAACAGGCCCAGGACAACGTGTACCTATGCATAGAAAAACTTTCTGGCTTTTCATGGAACCTGAAAGATAATGGTTAGGAGCCATTTCTCTAACACACCTTAAGAACATGCTGAACTCCCGCTTCTCAGAGCAATTCAGCAACCCTCACTGGCCCTTCCTGGTTTGGGTGGCTCTGCTCAGCAGATGGGCCCAGATGCAGTCAGGGTTGGGTGAGTCACACAGCACACGTTAGTCATTCAGGTGCATTTGCGTTGGACTCTGTGGCTGGGAACCAGCCCTGGGCTCAGCACTTGTGTATTTCCACGGACGATGAATGTTCCAGGGCTTGTTGTGAAATAGAAATTTATAAATTGTTATGTTCTACTGTTGACAGCCTTCTCCCGGCTCTTGATGCTCAACAGCCTCTGGGTCCCTTGTTCCACTTGGTGGAGAGGGAACTTGTTTGCCCAAAATACAACCAGGTGTCCTGCCCTGGATGGGGAGCATAATATTGATTATCGCATTTTACATTCACAACAACCCCGTGACATTACTGTGGTCATCCTTCTCTTACAGACATAAGCACAGAGGCCAAGAAAATGGGAAAGGATTGGCAGAATTCCTTGGTTGGGAAATGTGGAGCTAAGATTCAAACTCAGAACTGCATTTTCCAAAGGCATGTTCCATATTATACAGTTTTTAATCCAAGAAAAGATGATCTACTCGTTTATTATTTTAGCTTTGGTCCACTTTGATTCTTATTATAGCCTTCTGAAATTGGCAGGAACTGTACAGTTACATCCGAAGCCTGGAGAGATCACAATAAAAGAAAATATTCACATTTCTTTTTTATTCTATCCCTTTTTATGGGAGATGGTTACATGAATTTATGTGTGTGACTTTGGGTCACAAACTACAGCAGCACGTCAGAATTCTTTGTGGAACTGCAATAAATTAGCTTTGTTTACAGCAACATTATTTTTTGAATTTGTATGTTTTGACTGTTAGGATGGATTTGAATTATGCTAAGATGCAGAAAAGCAAGGGTATGCTTAAATATTGATAATTCAAGAGAAAAAATTTAAAAAGGATACAAGACACAACTTTCATCACTATAAAGTGATTTAAAATACAGAAGAACTCCCATTTCATACTATTTCCCAGAAATAATTGATGAGATTTTGAGCTAATATGCAAGTTAGAATTTTTCAGCAACACTGATAGATCCTAGGAGCTGTAGCACTCAGTAACCTGAATGCTTATGCAGCTCAAAAAAAATATATTTTTTTCCAGCTCAGTCTCTTCAATTCCCCCCAAGCAGATCTATATAATCTGTATCAATGTGTTTATGTATCCGGATTACCAGCTATCATTTACTATTTGTCTGCTATCTATTGACTATGCTCTATCTATCTGCCATCTGTCTGTCTGTCTATCTATCTATCTATCTATCTATCCATCTAACTCTATTTCTGTTTATGTATAAGTATATTTATCTTGAAGACACCTATAGTGTTCATTAGTATTCCTCTGAATACTAATAATAAATAAACTAAGTAACGCCAGTTTTAAGGACAAACAGTTCTAGAAAAACTTTGCGTGTGTCTGGAACACAGAAAGTGACTTGGTAACAGTTGTCTGCTTCTGCAGAGACTTCTGAAGAGAAACAGATGTCTTCATGTCCCTGGATCACATGAGCTCAAAAGAAGTGAACTCTGAAGCAAAGTATCAAGAAAATTTGCATCCTGAAACCCATGACCTCAGAGATGTCAGCTTTTTAAATAAACCTTAATATTAAATTATACTTGTCCTTCATGTTGGCTAACATTTTATTTTTAGAATGTATTTTGACTATATGAGGCCCTACGCATTCCAAAAGAATTTCAGAAACATCCTGTTCTTTTTTACAGCAATCTCTAGCAGGGTTTGATTTAATTGTATAGGATATGTAAATCAAGTCTGAAAGAATCAACACCTAACTCTCACCTAAAATATTAAGTGTCATCCTTTGCGTATCTTCAAAATTCTGAATTCACTATTATTCCACCCTGAGTACTTTCACCATATTTTTTTTTTTGCCTGAGATGCCAAGCACATCTTTCCTCTAGAGCTGGACAGTGGAGATAAGTCATTTTTCTTCATAATTCTGGTATATGTTTCCATGTTACACAATTATAGATTGGCCTGCTTGTGCTTTTCACTCTTTCCTTACCTTCTGTTCTCTGAAAATATTCAATTTTTGTTCTCCCAGATTTGTTTTTCTGGCTGGCTTCTCCCAGAATCCTCATTGCTGATTCTGAGTGCAAAGTGTGTCCTGCCTTATTTTATCCTAATATCTTAGCACTAGTTTAAGAGATCTGATCATGTTGTGCCTTGTGGATTGCTTCAGGTTCCATTTGCTTAGAATGCATTGTGTTTCTTGGATATTTGGCTTATGATTCCCATCAAATGTGGATAATTATAAGTCATTATTCCTTCATAAACTCTATTTTGTTATCCCTCCACCCTTTCCTCTCCTTTGGGTAGTCCAATTACTCACATATTTGGTAGTTTGTAGGTGTCCCATGGCTCACTAATTACTTGGTTATGGTAGTGACTATCATATTTCTGTATGTAAAAGCAGTTATTCCATTTGTAATTAGCAAGCATCATATATGTTGAGACTGAAACTATTCAAATGATCTGCTTCCCATCATTCCTACTTGGAGGACCCACTGATTCATACAATAATTATCACAGTAGTGTAGGCCAAGTGGTAATTTTTACATCATTTCCTTGACATTTATCAAATAAAAGTCTATATGACAGACAGAGTTGTATTTCCCTCCAAAAAGTTACATCCTACAACCCAGAATGTGCATGCACGTGCATGTGCAAGTGTGTGTGTGTGTGTGTGTGTGTGTGTGTGTGT
>CABHPH010151176.1:45440-55579 GCA_902168325.1 Peromyscus nudipes | reverse complement strand
TAATGAGGAGCGAGGGGCGAGGGAAAGAGAACTTGGGGGAGCGGGAGATCCCAACTGGATCAAGAACAGAGAGGGAACACAAGGAATGTTCATGATAAATGAAGACCATATGATAATAGGAAGAAGCAAAGTGCTGGAGAGGCCCACAGAAATCCACAAAGATGCCCCCACAATAGACTGCTGGCAATAGTCGAGAAATAGCCCGATCTGACCTACCCTGGTGATAGGATGGCCAAAAACCCTAATTGTCATGCTAGAAACCCCATCCAGTGACTGAGGGAACTAGATGCAGATATCCATGGTCAGGCCCCGGGTGGAGCTCCGGGAGTCCGATTGGCAAGAAGGAGGAGGGTTTATGTGAGCAAGAGTTGTTGGGACCAGGGATGGATGGAATACAGGGACAAGTGGCCAAACGAATGGAAACACATGAACTGTGAACCAATGGCTGAGGGGCCCCCAACTGGATCAGGCCCTCTGAATGGGTGAGACAGTTGATTGGCTTGATCTGTTTAGGAGGCATCCAGGCAGTTGGACCGGGTCCTGTGCTCAGTGCATGAATTGGCTGTTTGAAACCTGGGGCTTAGTAGAGACCCTTGGCTCAGCCTGGGAGGAGAGGACTAGACCTGCCTGGGCTGAGTCCAACAGGTTGATCTCAATCCTCAGGGGAGTCTTTGCCCTGGAGGAGATAGAAATGTGGGGTGGGGGGGGGCGTGGTGGCAGGAGGGAGAACGGGGGAATCTATGGCTGATATGTAAAGTTGAATTATATTGTAAAATAAAATAAAATAAATTCAAAAAAAAGATAAAGATGAGGAATGAATAAACTGGAAAATACATGTAAAGTGCAGTGCATATCAGTCACACAGAAGGATGTAATTAAATGGAATCTTTTATTTTTTATTATTTATTTATTTATTTATTTATTTGTTTATTTATTTATTTATTTTGGTTTTTCAAGACAAGGTTTCCCTGTGTAGCTTTGTGCCTTTCCTGGAACTCACTTGGTAGCCCAGGCTGGCCTCGAACTCACAGAGATCCGCCTGGCTCTGCCTCCCAAGTGCTGGGATTAAAGACGTGAGCCACCACCGCCCGGCCGGAATCTTTTTATTATTAATGCAGATAGCAAAGTTTTGTGCCTGTGTAAATCTTGTTTTCAATGTCATGTATGCCAATACAACCCACACAGAACTGTGCTATATGCCAAGTATCATAATTCTTATAGTTTCATTCCAAGCAAAAATGTTATTCAGAATGTACAAACTTGTTAGTTTAGCTCCCAAACCTTTACTAAAGTATGGCATGTCATCCTTTAGAAATAATTCTTTGGAAGTTCTATGACATTTTCTGTAATTATTTAAAAAGTTCACTTTTACTGAATAATTAGGATGGCACTTCTTAGATCATTTGAAATGCCAAGAGCATGCCAGAAAATTGACATGGAAGATCTTAATTCTCAGAAATGTTAAAAAATCAAATGAAGAGGTGGTAAAAGAGTGAGGCTAAATAATATTTAGAATGAAGATTACAAAAATGGTCATTCATCGTTGCTCCACTAATTGTTAAAGCCTTTTTCTCACAGGGGTATAGGTATACAATATCCATGCTTCCATTTCTATACTTTAGAAGTAAACAACTAAAATTAAAAACAATATGAAGTAGTAAAGATATAAATGAAAGATTAGAGAAAATGTTTTCAAGTCATACTTCTGGTTAAGTATCCAGAGTTTTTTAAAGAATTCTTAAAACTCAACAACTTAAAATCAATAAATGAAAAGCAAGTAAAAGTTCTGAACACAGTTAAACAAAGATTTATAAACAAATAGAATGTGAATCTAAACTTTCATTACTAAAATGCAAATTAAAAATTGATAAGATGTCACTATGGCTACTTAAGGACTGATTTCCCGAAACCTGATACCAAAAGCTGACAAGAACCTGGGAAGCTTCTATTCAATGCCTGTAAGCAAGTGGTGTGTCTTCCAAAGGGAAGGTCTCTTTCAGAAACTTTTTTGAAGTTCAGCATAGACATAACATAAAACCCAGATGTCCCACTTACGAGTGTTTATCTGTGTGTAATAAAGAAGCAAGTTAACAAAAAAAAAAATCTTGCATATAATTGTTCACAGAAACTTTGTAACTATCAAGACTAGAGACTATGGAGAGCCGAAGACCTGGTTCTTCCATGGAATGGAATATTATCCAACAACAAAAAGAAATCAAGTCACAAAAAGACATGCAGAAGAGTTTAAAAGTATATAGCTTCATATTAAAGGCTAGTCTAAGAAGCCAATATACTGTGTGATTATAATTATATAACATTCTCAATGTGTAGCAGGAATCTTAAAGAGACTTATTAATAAAATTAAACCCAGAGCCAAGTATTGGGGTGAACGCTGGAAGATCAGAGAGACAGAACAAGCCACAGCTAATCTCACCTGGCCAACTTCTTAGCTGATCTTGTTTCCTCAGACTGGAAGCCTCTGTGTCTTCATATCCGAATGGCTCTCAGCTGAACTGTGCTGCTAGAAGCCTGAAAGCTTAACCAGCCAAATGCTTGGCCAGGCAAAAAGCTTCTAGTTTCTGGTCCTCACGCCTTATATACCTTTCTGCTTTCTACCACCACTCTCTGGGTCGCTTTCTGGGATTAAAGGTGTGTGTCACCATGCCTGGCTGTTTCCAATGTGGCCTTGAACTCACAGAGATCCAGAGGGATTTCTACCTCTGAAATGCTAGGATTAAAGGTGTGAGTGCCACCATTTTCTGGCCTTTGTATCTAGTGGCTGTTCTGTCTCTGATCCCAGATAAGTTTATTAGGGTGCACAATATTTTGGGGAATACAATACCACCACATCAATGTAATCAGACTACAAGGATTCTAAAATTATCACTGGTTAGTAGATTTGAGATTAGCATTGAGAGTTCAAGAAGTAGAGAACAGGGATTTAAGCCAAGGATGAAACTATTAAGAATACATACTCTACTGTAACTGGATGCCTGGTCCTTCCTAACAAAACCCACAGGACTTATTTTACAGATTCAAGAGTAAACCTTAAAGTGTCACTGTAAAACTCAACTTAACCAGGAAGTTAAAGAATGGAGTACGAAATGTAAGAATATAATCCATGTATATTACAGATGCCTGGAACACTGTACTGAAGGAGTTGGACTGAACGGGGTGCTAACAGGTAATTCTGAAAAGGAGCAAAAGCCATAGGTCTTATGGCTTTCCACTTTATTTGCTAAGGCTGATTCTTGTGGAACTTGGGTTAACAATATAACTGCTGCTGTATCTATATTCAGACTTCATGTCAATCACAATTATAAACTTGATGATATCTAGAATCACCTGGAAGAGGGGCCTCTGGGCATGTCCGTGGGTTATTATCCAGATTAAAATAATTGAAGTGGGAAGATTCTACCACTATGTGTGGCAGCATTCCCTGGGGTAGAATTATTATATAAAGAGGAGACAGTGAACTGAGTGTGAGCACTCATTCTGTTTTCTGACTAGAGATGTAAGGTGTAGCATGAATTCTACTTAGTCTTAATAATAAAAACCTGGAGTCAAATATCCAGGTCAATGCTGAAAGATCAGAGATGTAAGGGAGCCAGCCAAAAGAGAGACTTCTTATCTCTACTGAATCCTCAGACCAAAGAGGAGAAGCTCCTGTCTCCTCTCACCTTAAATTCCTCTCTCTGCCACCAATGTATCACTTCCTGTCTCCCCCTCCCTAGTGCTGGGATTAAAGGTGCATGCCTCCCCAGTTCTAGAATCAAAGGAATGCGATCCCAAGTGCTGGGATTAAAGGGGTAAGCCTCCACTACCTGGTTCTGTTTCTCTTTTAGACTGGATCAATCTAGTGTAGCCCAGGGTGGCCTTGAACTCCTGACCTTCCTGATTCCTCCTCCCAAGTGCTGGCATTAAAGGTGTGTGCCACCACTGTCTGGCCTCTATGGTTAACTAGTGGCTAGCTCCACAGTCTGATCTTCAGGCAATCTTTATTTGTTAGAGCACAAACAAAATATCACCACATTGATCAGCTTCATGCTGTTAGCACCATGATTTCACTGATACTGTGGACTGTGCCTTGGAATTGTGACTAACATAAAGTTGCTTTTACCGAAGTGTTTTATCACAGTAAGATGAAAGTGACTAATACTGCCAGCACCTCAGTTTTGTCATGAAAGCATACACATAATGAGAGGGAAAGTTTAGGGAGACTATGCTGAAAGGTAGTTGGAGATCTAAGTCTGAAATCCTGTTTTCTTTAAATTAAATGGAGCTGATTACCCACAGAAATATGTATAAATACATGTATACTTCTGTCATCACACACACACACACACACACACACACACACACACACACACACACACACTTTACCTCTCCATAGGATAAGAAGACACAAGAGCAACATGTACACAGTACACACCCAGACACTCCCCATGATCTATGAAGATCAGAGCACACAGGAAGGGTAGCTGATTCTTGAATTAGACTGGGAAAGGCATCAGAAATATCTCTTGGTTCCAGAACACAAGAAAGTGCTTTTCAACAAATTTAAAAGTAAAATCACAGAAGTGGATCAAAGAGATACCAGAGTCAACTAGAGAAGCTCCCATAGGATAAAATGAGAGAAATTCAAACCACAAAATAGTTCTTAACAAAATTCAAAATATGGAAGCACATTTGTTTAAAGTATCCATGAGTATAGTAGAGGAGGAATTCCAAATCATTTGTACACATCTTGAACCCCTATTCCATGTGTGAGCTGTGAGTACTGGAAACCCTAAAAATCTATCCTAACCAGGTGTCCTAGTCAGTGTTCCATTGCTGTGAAGACACATCATGACCACAGCAACTATTATAAAAGAATGCATTTAATTGAGGCTTGCTTATTGTTTCAGAAGTAGCAAGTGCCCTAAGTATGCATATGGGTTTAGTGAGGTACTTATGCCTATGGAATATATTTGTAGGCAAAGAAACATATATCCTTGGTTCATCTTGGGCTGAGGACAAAGATCCTACCACAGGCATTGTCAGAAGGAACTCCAAACTAAATTCAGGTGGATAAATTAATTGTGAAATCCTTGGGGATTGTAAATTATTTCTCAATGATCCTACAAACAAAGTAGAAACTAGACCTGGATTCAAGCTATCTGGGGGCTACTTGAGTCTCCTTTCACTCAACAGGTATTCTGAAGAGCTTCTTATAAGCAGAAAACCAACACTTCCACATGATGGGCATCTTTCCATTCTATCCCTACCCATGGAATCAATGACTCTGGAAGCTAGCAAGAGGTTTCTGCAACACCAGTATGCTGTGGGATGTAGTTCTGTAGGCTGTGAATATGTGTTGCTCTGATTGGTTGATAAATAAAATGCTGACTGGCCAGTAGCCAGGCAGGAAGTATAGGCGGGGCAAGCAGAGAGAAGAATTTGGGTAAGAGGAAGGGCTGAGTCAGAAGTCACCAGCCAGACACAGAGGAAGCAAGATGACAAGGCAGAATTGAGTAGAGGTACCAAGCCATGTGGCTAAATATAAATAAGAATGCTGGGTTAATTTAAATTTAAGAATTAGTCAATAATAAGCCTGAGCTAATGACCAAGCAGTTATAATTAATATTAACCTCTGTGTGTTTATTGGGGGATGTGAGTGGGAGAGATTTGTCCCAAACACTGGCCAGTCAGGACACAGGAAAACTTCCAACTACATTTGGCATACCAATGTGGGGCTCTCAAATTTCCATAAGGCCTAAAAGAGTTTAAAAAGGGCTTCTAAACACACAATAATGGAGCAAAAAACAGTGTTGTATTTCATGTCTCATGTGAGTTGAGATATAGAGATGCCAAGGTACAGAGACGCCATGGTGTGTGGACTTGAGCTACAGTATGGTGGGTTCACAGCATATGGGCTTGAGTACACAATGGCAGATTCCTGACACTGTACACAGTGGCAACTGGGAGCCATGCAGCATGGTGTGGGATGGATATAGATTTGCTAGTACCGACAAAAATGAAAAGGAAAGAAAAAAAAGTTTTTTGGGCTACATGCTGCTGGATGAAAGCATAGATCCACTGCTTCACAGAGTCAGTGATGAGCATGTTTCCCCCAGAGCTGGTGGTAAATGTAGTTCTGCCATGTTGGAAAACTGAGGTGGGTAGAGTCAGCAGCCAAAGCTGCCATTTCAGTCCTAGTAATGCTGCAGTTTAAAGCAATAGATTCACAATAAAACAGATTCAGATGGGATAAACCCCAAACAGTTTAAAATGTGTGTTTTTGATCTTAGCCATTCTGACAAGTGTAAGATGGTATCTGAGAGTTGTTTTGATTTGCACTTCCCTGTGTGCAATTCTTTAAGTGTCTTTTGGCCATTTGAGATTCTTCTGTTGAGACTTCTCTGCTTAAATCGGTACCCTATTTTATAATTGGATTATTTGGTATTTTGAGGTCTAGTCTCTTGAATACTTTGTATGTTTGGAGATCAGCCCTCTGTCAGATGTGGAGTGGGTAAAAATCTTTTCTCATTCTGTGAGCTGCCATTTTGTCTTATTGACAGTGTCCTTTCCCTCACAGAAGCTTCTCAGTTTCAGGAGGTCCCATTTATTGTTGTTCTCAGTGTCTATGCTACTGGTCTTATATTTAGGAAGTGGTCTCCTGTGCTGAATGGGTTCAAGGCTACTTCCCACTTTCTCTTCTATCATGTTCAGTGTAACTAGATTTATATTGAGGGCTTTGATCCATTTGCACTTGAGTTTTGAGCATGGCAATAGATAAAGCTCTATTTGCAATTTTCTACATGTTGACATCCAGTTATGCCAGCGCCATTTGTTGAAGATGATTTCTTTTGTTCCATTGTACAATTTTGGCTTCTTTGTCAAAAATCAGGTGTTCATGGGTGTGTGGATCAATGTTAGTGTCACCAATTCAATTCCATTGATCCATGTGTTTGGTTTTCTTCTTCTTTTTTTATTATTAAGAAATTTTCTATTCATTTTACATACCAACTATAGATCCCCTTCTCCTCCCTCCTCCCACCCCCAAGCCTCCCCCCCAACCCACCCCATCTTCCCACCTCCTCGAAGACAGGACCTCCCATGGGGAGTCATCAGAGCCTGGTACATTCAGTTTAGGGAGGTCCAAGCCCTTCCCCATTGCACTAAGGCTGCACAAGGTGTCCCACCATAGGCACTGGGCTCCAGAAAGACCACTCGTGCACCAGGGATGGATCCTGATCCCACTGCCAGGGGGGCTCCTAAACAATTCAAGCTAAACAACTGTCTCACTTATGCAGAATGCTAGTCCAATCCCATGGAGGCTCCTCAGCTATTGGTTCACAGTTCATGAGTTTCTACTAGTTTGGCCTGACTATCTCTGTACGTTTCCCCATCATGATCCCAATGTCCCTTGCTCATAGAATCCTACCTCTCTCTCATCAATTGGACTCCTGGAGCTCACCTGGTGCCTGGCCATGGATCTCTGCATCTGCTTCCATCAGTTACTGGATGAAGGCTCTATGATGACAGGGTAGTCACCAAATGATTAACAAGGTAGGCCAGTTCAGGCACCCTCTTGACTATTGCTAGTAGTCTAAACTGGGGTATTCCTTGTGGATTCCTGGGCACTTACCTAGCACCCGGTTTCTCCCTTACCCCATAATATCTCCATCTATCCTGATATCTCTTTTGTTGCTCTCCCACTCTGTACCTCCCTCAGCTTGACCATCCTGTTCCCTCATGTTCTCATCCCCCATCCCCTACCCTCTATTGCCCTCCCTCCTCATCCCCAGTTTACTCATCTGGATCTCCTCTATTTCCCCATCCCAAGGTAATCTGTGCATCCCTCTTAGGGTCCTCCTTGTTAGCCAACTTCTCTGCAGCTATGGGTTGTAGTCTGGTTATCCTCTGCTTTACATCTAGTATTCACTTATGAGTGGGTACATAACATGTTTATCTTTCTGAGTCTGGGTTACTTCACTCAGGATGATATTTTCTACTTCTATCCATTTGCCTGCACATTTCATGATGTCCTTGTTTTTTTTATAGCTGAGTAGTACTCCATTGTGTATATGTACCACATTTTATTTATCCATTCTTCAGTTGAGGAGCACCTAGGTTGTTTCCAAGTTCTGGCTATTATGAAGAATGCTGCTATTGACATAGTTCAGCATGTGCCCTTGTGGTATGATTGAGCATTCCTAGGGTATATGCCCAAGAGTGTTATTCTTGGGTCTTGATGTAGATTGATTCCCAATTTTCTGACAGACCACCATAGTGATTTCCAAAGTGGCTTTACAAGTTTGCACTCCCACCAACAGTGGAGGAGTATTCCCCTTGCTCCACATCCTTTCCAACATAAGCCATTCTGATAGGAGTAAGATGGTATCTTAGAGTTGTTTTTATTTTCATTTCCCTGATGACTAAGAATGTTGAGCAATTCCTTAATGTCTTTCAGCCATTTGAGATTCTTCTGTTGAGAATTCTCTGTTTAGCTCTATAGACCATTTTTTAATTGGATTGTTTGGTATTTTGATATCTAGTTTCTTGAGTTCTTTATATATTTTGGAGATTAGCCCTCTGTCAGATGTGGGGTTGGTGAAGATCTTTTCCCATTTTGTAGGCTGTTGTTTTGTCTTATTGACCATGTCTTTTGCCCTACAAAAGTTTCTCAGTTTCAGGAGGTTCCATTTATTAATTGTTGCTCTCAGTGTCTCTACTACTGATGTTATATTTAGGAAGCGATCTCCTATGCCAGTGCGTTCAAGACTACTTCCTACTTTCTCTTCTATCAAGTTCAGTGTAACTGGATTTATGTTGAGATCTTTGATCCACTTGGACTTGAGTTTTGTGCATGGCAACAGATATGGATCTACTTGCAATCTTCTACATGTTGACATCCAGTTATGCCAGCACCATTTGTTGAAGATGTTTTATTTTTTCCATTGTACAGTTTTAGCTTCATTGTCAAAAATCAGCTGTTCATAGGTGTGCGGATTAATGTCAGGTCTTCAGTTCAATTCCATTGGTACACATGTCTGGTTTTTTTTTTGCTTTTATTTATTTTTTATTATTTATTTATTTATTTATTTATTTATTTATTTATTTATTTATAATTTGATTTAATATTACATATCAGCCACAGATTCCCCTGTCCTCCCTCCTCCCCCCCCCCCAATCCACCCATACATTCCCATCTCCTCCAGGACAAGGACTTCTCTGGAGATTCAGCTCAACCTGGTAGATTCAGTCCAGGCAGGTCCAGTCCCCTCCTTCCAGGCTGAGCAAAGTGTCCCTGCAGAAGCTCCAGGTTCCAAACAGCCAGCTCATGCACTAAGGACAGGTCCCGGTCCCACTGCCTGGGTGCTTCCCAAACAGTTCAAGCTAATCAACTGTCTCACTTATCCAGAGGGCCTGATCCAGTTGGGGGCTCCTCAGCTATTGGTTCATAGTTCATGTGTTTCCATTCGTTTGGCTATTTGTCCCTGTGCGTTTTCCAATCTTGGTCTCAACAATTGTCACTCATACAATCCCTCCTCTTTCTCGCCAATTGGACTCCTGGAGCTCCACCTGGGGCCTGGCTGTGGATCTCTGTATCTGCTTCCATCAGTCATTGGTTGAGATTTCTCGCACAACAGTTACCGTATTTGGCCATCCTATCACCAGAGTAGGTCAGTTCAGGCTTACTCTCAACCATTGCCAGCAGTCTATTGTAGAGGTATCTTTCTGGATTTCTAGGGACCTCTCTAGCACTTTGCTTCTTTCTATTCCCATGGGGTCTTCATTTATCATGGTCTCTTTTTCCTTGTCCTTCCTCTCTGTTCTTGATCTAGCTGGAGTCTCCCGCTCCACTAAGCTCTCTTTCCCTTGACCCTTGACCTTCATTACCCCCCTCCCCCAATCCAGTTTGCTCATGTAGATCTCATCCATTTCTCTGTCATTGAGTGATCCCTGTGTCTTTCTTAGGGTCCTGTTCTCTAGGTAGCCTCCCTGGAGCTGTGAGTAGAAGACTAGTCATCCTTTGTTTTACATCTAGTATCCTCCTATGAGTGAATATATACCATGTTTGTCTTTCTGAGTCTGGGTTACCTCACTCAGGATGATTTTTTCTAGATCCATTCATTTGCCTGCAAACCTCATGA
>CABHPH010151176.1:20345-45340 GCA_902168325.1 Peromyscus nudipes | reverse complement strand
CTCATGTAGATCTCATCCATTTCTCTGTCATTGAGTGATCCCTGTGTCTTTCTTAGGGTCCTGTTCTCTAGGTAGCCTCCCTGGAGCTGTGAGTAGAAGACGAGTCATCCTTTGTTTTACATCTAGTATCCTCCTATGAGTGAATATAATCATGTTTGTCTTTCTGAGTCTGGGTTACCTCACTCAGGATGATTTTTTCTAGATCCATTCATTTGACTGCAAACCTCATGATGTCATTGTTTTTCTCTGCTGAGTAGTATTCCATTGTATATATGTACCACAGTTTATTTATCCATTCTTCAGTTGAGGGGCATCTAGGTTGTTTTCAGGTTCTGGCTATTACAAACAATGCTGCTATGAACATAGCTGAGCATGTGCTCTTGTGGTATGATTGAGTATTCCTTGGGTATATGCCCAAGAGTGGTATAGCTGGATCTTGGGGGAGATTGATTCCCAATTTTCTAAGAAAGCACCATATTGATTTCCAAAGTGGCTGTACAAGCTTGCATTCCCACCACCAGTGGAGAAGAGTTCCCCTTGCTCCACAAGCTCTCCAGCATAAGCTGTCTTCAGTGTTTTTGATCTTAGCCATTCTGACAGGTGTAAAGTGGTATCTCAGAGTCGTTTTGATTTGCATTTCCCTGATGATTAGGGATGTTGAGCAATTCCTTAAATGTCTTTCAGCCATTTGAGCTTCCTCTCTTGAAAATTCTCATTTAGCTCTATAACCCATTTCTTAATTGGACTGTTGGGCATTTTGATGTCTAATTTCTTGAGTTCTTTATTATTCTGGATATCAGACCTCTGTCAGATGTGGGGTTGGTGAAGATATTTTCCCATTCTGTAGGCTGTCGCTTTGTCTTGTTGACCATACCTTTGCGCTACAAAAGCATCTCAGTTTCAAGAGGTCCCATTGATTGATTGTTTCTCTCAGTGTCTGAGCTACTGGTGTTATATTTAGGAAGTGATCTCCTATGCCAATGCATTCAAGACTAGTTCCCATTTTCTCTTCTGTCAGGTTCAGAGTAACTGGATTTATGTTGAGGTCTTTGAATCACTTGGACTTAAGTTTTGTGCACGGTGACAGATATGGATCTATTTGCAGCCTTCTACATGTTGACATCCAGTTATGTCAGCACCATTTGTTGAAGATGCTTTCTTTTTTCCATTGTACGCTTTTGGCTTCTTTGTCAAAAATTATATGTTCATAGGTGTGCAGATTAATGTCATGGTCTTCAATTTGATTCCATTGCTCTACATGTCGGTTTTTATGCCAGCACCAAGCTGTTTTTATTACTGTAGTTCTATAGTAGAGCTTAAGGTCAGGGAGCATGATGCCTCCAGAGGTTATTTTATTGTACAAGATTCTTTTGGCTATCCTGGGTTTTTTGTTTTTCCATATGAAGTTGAGTATTATTCTTTCCAGGTCTGTGAAGAATTGTGTTGGTATTTTGATGAGGATTGCATTGAATCTGTAGATTGCTTTTGGTAAGATTGCCATTTTTACTATGTTAGTCCTGCCTTTCCATGAGCATGGGAGATCTTTTCATTTTCTGACATCTTCTTCAATTTCTTTTTTCAGGGACTTAAAGTTCTTGTCATACAGATACTTAACTTGCTTAGTTAAAGTTACCCAAGGTGTTTTATATCATTTGTGGCTATTGTAAAGGGTGATGCATCTCTGATTTCCTTCTCAGCCTGTTTGTCAATTGTATGTAGGAGGGCTACTGATTTTTTTGAGTTGATCTTGTATCCTCCTATGTTGCTGAAGGTGTTTATAAACTGCATCAGTTCCTTGGTCAAATTTTTGGGGTCACTCATGTATACTATCATGTCATCTACAAATAGCGAAAGCTTGACTTCTTCCTTTCCCATTTGTATCCCCTTAATCTCCTTATGCTGTCTTATTGCTCTGGCTAGAACTTCAAGTACTATATTGAATAAGTATGGGGAGAGTGGACAGCCTTGCCTTGTTCCTGATTTTAGTGAAATAGCTTTGAGTTTCTTTCCATTTAATTTGATGTTGGCTGTTGGCTTGCTGTAAATTGCCTTTATTATGTTGAGGTATGTTCCCTGTATTCCTGATCTCTCCAAGACCTTTATCATGAAGGGGTGTTGGATTTTGTAAAATGCCTTTTCTGCATCTCGTGAGATGATCATGTGGTTTTTTTCTTTCAGTTTGTTTATATAGTGTGTTACATTGACAGACTTTCTTATGTTGAACCACCCTTGCATCCCTGGGATGAAGCTTACTTGATCATTGTGGATAATTGTTTTGATGTGTTCTTGGAGCCTGTTTGCCAGTATTTTATTGAGTATTTTTGCATCAATGTTCATGAGGGAGATCGGTCTGTAGTTCTCTTTCTTTGTTGCATCTTTGTTTGGTTTAGGAATCAGGGTAATTGTAGCCTCATAGAAGGAGTTTGGTAATGTTCCTTCTGTTTCTATTGTGTGGAACAATTTAAAGAGTATTGGTATTAACTCTTCTTTGAAGATCTGGTAGAATTCTGCACTGAAACCATCTGGTCCTGGGCTTTTTTTGGTTGGAAGACTTTTAATGACTGATTCTATTTCCTTAGGGGTTATTGGACTATTTAAATAGTTTATCTGGTCTTGATTTAACTTAGGTATGTGGTATCTATCCAGAAAATTATCCATTTCTTTTAGATTTTCCAGTTTTGTAGCAGTGTGACCTGATGATTCTCTGGATTTCCTCATTGTCTGTTGTTATGTCCCCCTTTTCATTTCTGATTTTGTTAATTTGGATGCTCTCTCTCTCTGTCTTTTCATTAGTTTGGATAAGGGCTTGTGTATCTTGTTGATTTTCTCAAAGAACCAACTCTTTGTTTCATTGATGTTTTGTATTGTTCTCTTTGTTTCTATTTTATTGATTTCAGCTCTCAATTTGATTATTTCCCGGTGTTTATTCTTCCTGGGTGAGTTTCCTTTTTCTTGTTCTAGAGCTTTCAGATGTGCTGTTAAGTCACTAGTGTGAGATTTCTCCAGTTTCTTTAAGTGGGCATTTAGTGCTATGAATTTCCCTCTTAGCACTGCTTCCAAATTGTCCCATAAGTTTGGTATGTGGTATATTCATTTTCATTGATTTCTAGGAAGTCTTTAATTTCTTTATTTCTTCCTTAACCCATTGGGCATCCAGTTGATCATTATTCAATTTCCATGAGATTGTAGGCTTTCTGTAGTTTTTGTTGTTGTTGAAATCTAACTTTAAACCATGGTGGTCTGATAGAATGTAGGAGGTTATTCCAATTGTTTTGTATCTGTTGAGATTTGCTTTGTGGCCAAGTAATTGGTCAATTTTAGAGAAGGTTCCATGGGGTGCTGAGAAGAAGGTATATTCATTTTTGTTAGGATGGAATGTTCTGTAGATATCAATTAAGTCCATTTCAGACATAAAATCAGTTAAGTCCTTTATTTCTCTGTTAAGTTTCAATTTTGCAGATCTGTCCCATGGTGAGAGTGGGATGTTGAAGTCTCCTACTATTAATGTATGGGGTTTGATGTGTGATTTAAGCTTTAGTAATGTTTCTTTTTCATATGAGGGTGCCCTTGTGTTTGGTGCATAAATGTTCATAATTGAAACTTCATCATGGTGGCTCTTTCCTGTGATGAGTAGGTAATGCCCTTCTTGATCTCCTTTGATTGATTTTAGTTTGAAGTTTATTTTGCTGGATATTAGGATGGCTACACCCACTTGCTTCTTAAGACTATTTGATTGGAAAGTCTTTTCCCAGCCTTTTATTCTTAGGTAGTGTCTATCTTTGAATTTGAGGTGTGTTTCTTGTATGCAGCAGAAAGGTGGGTCTTGCTTTTGTATCCATTCTGTTAGCCTGTGTCTTTTTATAGGTGAATTAAGTCCATTGATAATAAGGGATATTAATGACCAGTGATTGTTCATTCCTGTTATTATTTTTTTGTGATAGTGTGTGTGTACTTCTCTTCTTTGGGGTTTACTGCTGTGGTGTTATCTGCTGCCTGTGTTTTTGAGTGTGTATCTGACTTCCTTAGGTTGGAATTTTCCTTCTAGTGCTTTCTATAAGGCTGGGTTTGTAGATAAGTATTGCTTAAATCTGGCTTTGTCTTGGAATGTCTTGTTCACTCCATCTATGGTGATTGAAAGTTTTACTGGGTATATTAGTCTAGGCCGCTATTCATAGTCTCTTAGTGTCTGCATTACATCTGTCCAAGTCCTTCTGGCTTTCAAAGTCTCCATTTAGAAATCGGGTGTTATTCTGATGGGTTTGCCTTTATAAATCACTTGGCCTTTTTCCTTTGCTGCTCTTAATATCCTTTTTTTATTCTGTATGTTTGGTTGTTTATTATGTGGCTAGGGGACTTTTTGGGGGGGTCTAGTCTGTTTGGTGTTCTATAGGCTTCTTGTATCTTCATAGGCATTTCCTTCTTTAAGTTGGGAAGGTTTTCTTCTATGATCTTAGTGAATATATTTTCTGTGCCTTTGAGTTGGTATTCTTCCCCTTCCTCTATCCCTATTATTTGTAGGTTTGGTCTTTTCATGGTGTCCCAAAACCTGGACATTTTGGGTCATGACTTTGTTGGCCTTAGTGTTTTCTTTGACTGGTGAATCTATTTTTTCTACCATATCTTCAATGCCAGAGATCCACTCTTCTATCTCTTGCATTCTGTTGGTTATACTTGCATCTGTAGTTCCTGTTCATTTACTCAGATTTTCTATTTCCAGTATTCCCTCTGCTTGTGTCTTCTTCATTTTTTCTATTTCCCTTTTCAGGTCTTGGACTTCCCTCATCTGTTTCATTGCTTTTTCATGGTTTTCTTTCAGGCATTTATTGTTTTCTTCTGCTTTGTCTTTTTTTCTAGTTTTTTATAATGTTCTTCCCATTTTTTGTTTGTCTGTTCCTCAATTTCATTTTTGTTTTCTTCTTTATAGACCTCTAGCATCTTCATGATGTTATTCTTAAGGTTGCTTTCTTCTGCTTCTTCCATTTTGTGATGTTCAGGTCTTGCTGTTGGAGGAGGGCTAGGTTCTGGTATTGCTGTATTGCTCTTTATTTTGTTGTATGTACTTCTGCTTTGACGTCTGCCCATCTCCTCATGAATTCGTTCTTGGTCTTATCAGTGCTCTTGATCCAGACAGAGCTGACAGATTCAGCTTTTCAGGAAGCCTCTCTGGTCCAGATGGGCGCTGGGGGCTGGTCTCCAATTCTCAAGTAGTGGGCGGTGGGGGGGGGTCTCGGGCAGATGGGTGTGAGGGCAGAGTGTGTAGACTGCAGGGTCTGCTGGGGGTCTTAGAGAAGGGGAACCCTCCCAGGGGCCCCACCTGATAGCCAGAAACTGGGGCCAAGTTGGGCAGATCATCCCTGGAATGGCTGGTGCCCAGGGATGGGACCTAGGGACAGGCCTCTCTGCATATGACCCCAGGCACTCATCTCTGGTCTAGATGGGCCCACATGTCTGTTTTTATGATAATACCAAGCTGTTTTTGTTACTATCACTCTACAGTAGAGCTTGAAGTCAGGATGATGATGCCTCTGGATGCCTCTGGATGCCTTTATTGTACAGGATTGTTTTTGGCTATCCTGGGTTTTTTATTGTTGTTGTTGTTTTTTCATGTGAAGTTGAGTATTGCTCTTTCAAGGTCTGTGAAAAATTGTGTTGGGATTTTGATAGGGATTCATTGAATCTGTAGATTGCTTTTGGTAATATTGAAATTTCTAATATTGATCCTACCTATCCAAGAACATGGGAGATCTTTTCATTTTGTGATATCTTTGTAACTAGAGTTTTCCTGCCTTGCCCACAGTCAGGACAAATCTCTGTCACCAGCCAGTCCCACAGCCCCTCAGACCCAACCAAGTAAACACAGAGACTTATATTGCTTACAAACTGTATGGCCGTGGCAGGCTTCTTGCTAACTGTTCTTATAGCTTAAATTAACCCATTTCCATAAATCTATACCTTGCCACATGGCTCGTGGTTTACCAGCATCTTCACATGCTGCTTGTCATGGTGGCGGCTGGCAGTGACTCCCTCCACCTTCCTGTTCTCTCAATTCTCCTGTTAGTCCCGCCTATACTTCCTGCCTTGCCACTGGTCAATCAGTGTTTTATTTATTGACCAATCAGAGCAATTTGACATACAGACCATCCCACAGCATATCTTCTTCAATTTCTTTTTTCAAAGACTTAAAGTTCTTGTCATACAGTTCTTTCACTTGTTTGGTTAGAGTTACACCAAGATATTTATGTTATTCATGGCTCTTGTAAAGGGTGATGTTTCTGATTTCTCCTTTCACTGTCAGTTTATCATTTGTGCACAGGTCTATTGATTTTTTTAAAGATAATTTTGTGCCCTGCCATACTACTGAAGGTATTTATCAGCTGTAGGAGTTCCCTGATAAAAATTTTGGTGTCACTTATGTATATTATCACATTGTCTGGAAGTAGCAAAAGTTTTACTCTTCCTTTCCAATTTGTATCCCCTTGATCTCCTTTTGTTGTATTATTATTCTAGCTAGAACATCAAGTACTGTATTGGGTAGATATGTGGAGAGTGGACAGCCTTGTCTTGTTCCTGATTTTAGTGGGATTGCTTTGAGTTTCTCTCCATTTAGTTTGATGTTGGCTGTTTGCTTGCTGTAAATTGCCTTTATTATGCTCAGGTATGTTCTTTGCATTCCTGATTTCTCCAAGACCTTTATCATGAAAGGGTATTGGATTTTGTCAAAAGCTTTTTCAGCACCCAATGAAATGATCATGTGGTTTTTTTTCTTTCAGTTTCTTTTTATGATGGAATACATTGACATATTTTCTTATGTTGAACCCATCCCTGTTTCTTAGGGATGAAGCCTACTTGATTATGGTGGATGATTTTTTTGATGTGTTCTTGGATTTGGTTTGCCAGTATTGTATTGAGTATTTTTGCATCAATGTTCATGAGGGAGATTGGTCAGTAATTCTCTTTCTTTGATATGCCTTTGTGTGGTTTGAGTATCAGGGTAACTGTAGCCTCATAAAAAGAGTTTGGTCATGTTCCTTCTGTTTTTATTGTGTGAAACAATTAAGGAGTTTTATTATTAGTTCTTCTTTGAAATACTGGTCAAATTCTGTTCTGAAACCATCTGTTCATAGGCCTTTTTTTTTTGGTTGGGAGACTTTTAATAACTGCTTCTATTTCCTTAGGGTTTATAGGTCTATTTAAGCCATTTATCTGGTCTTGATTTAACTTTGGTAAGTAGTATCTATCCAGAAAATTGTCCATGTATTTTACATTTTCCAATTTTGTGGAGTACAAATTTTTGAAGTATGACCTAATGATTCTCTGGATTTCCTCAGTGTCTATTGTTATGCCCCCTTTTTCCTTTCTGATTTTTTTAATTTGGATATTCTCTCTCTGCCTTTTGGTTAGTTTAGATAAGGGTTTATCTATCTTGTTGACTTTCTCTAAGAACCAACTTTTTGTTTCATTGATTCTTTGTATTGTTCTCTTTGTTTCAGTTTTATTGATTTCAGCCCTGAGTTTGATTATTTCCTGTCATCTCCTCCTCCTGAGTGAGTTTGCTTTTTGTTCTAGAGCTTTCAGGTATGCTGTTAATTTGCTTGTGCGAGATTTCTCCAATTTTTTTATGTAGACATTTAGTGCTATGAACTTTCCTCCTAGCACTGCTTTCTTTGTGTACCAAAACTTTGGGTATGTTGTGAATTCATTTTCATTGAATTCTAGGAAGCCTTTAATTTCTTCTTATTTCTTCCTTAACCCAGAGGTGGTTCAGTTGAGAGTTGTTCAGTTTCCATGAGTTTGTAGGCTTTCTGTAGTTTATGTTGTTGTTGAACTCTAACTTTAGCCCATCGTGGTTCAATAAGATACAAGGAGTTATCCAATTTTTTTTTAATCTGTTGAGATTTGCTTTGTGACTGAGTATGTGGTCAGTTTTAGAGAATGTTCTGTGAGGTGCTGAGAAAAAGTTAAATTCTTTTGTGTTTCAGTGAAATGTTCTCTAGAGGTTTATTAAGTCCATTTGAGTCATAACATCCATTAGTTTCCTTGTCTCTTTGTTAAGTCTCTGACAGACCTGTCCATTGGTGAGAGTGGGGTGTTAAAATCTCCCACTATTGATGTGTGGGGTTTGATGTGTGATTTAAGCTTTAGTAATGTTTCTTTTACATATGTAGGTGCCCTTGTATTTGGAGCTTAGATGTTCAGAATTGAGACTTTATCTTGATGGATTTTTCCTTTGACTAATATAAAATGTCCTTTTCCATCTCTTTTGATTAATTTCAGTTTGAAGTCTATTTTGTTAGATATAAGGATAGCAACACTGGCTTGCTTCTTAGGTCCATTTGATTAGAAAATCTTTTCCCAAACCTTCATTCTGAGGTAATGTCTGTCTTTGAAGTTGAGGTGTGTTTCTTCTATGCAAAAGGATGGATTCTGTTTTCATATCCATTCTGTTAGCCTATGTCTTTTTTGGTAAATTGAGTTCACTGATACTAAAAGATGTTATTTACCAGTGATTGTTAATACCTGTTCCTTTTTAAGTTTTGGTTATAGTGATAGTAGTGTATGTGTTTCCCTCTTTGGGTTTTGCTGTAGTGAGATTATCTATTGCATATGTTATAATGGCTATAACTGAGTTCCTTACATTGGAGGTTTTCTTCTAGTACTTTCTGTAGTGCTGGGTTTTTGGATAGGTAGTATTTAAATCTGTTTTTTTTTTTCATGAAATACCTTTTTTTCTCTGTCTATGTTGATTGAAAGTTTCACTGAGTCTGGTCTGGCATCCATGGTCCCTTAGTGTCTGTAAAATGTCTCTCCAGGACCTTCTGGAGTCTCCATTGAGTCAGGTGTAATTTTGATAGGTCTGCCTTTGTACGTTTCTTGGCCTTTTTTCTTTGCAGCTTTTAAAATTCTTTCTTTATTCTGTATGTTTAGTATTTTGATTATTATGTGGCAAAGGGATTTTTATTTTGTCTAGCCTATTTTGTGTTCTGTACGCTTCTTGCACCTTTAGAGGCATGTCTTTTTTAGCTTGGGAAAGTTTTCTTCTATGATTTTGTTGAATATGTTTTCTGTGCCTTTGAGCTCGGATTCTTCTCCTTCTTCTGTCCCTATTCTTAGGTTTGGTCTTTTTATGGTGTCCCAGATTTCCTAGGTGTTTTGTGTTAGGAATTTATTGGATTTAACATTTTCTTTCACTGATGAATCTATTTTCTCTATGGTAACTTCGACACCTGAGGTTCTTTCTTCCATTTCTTGTATTCTGTTGGTGATGCTTTGCATCTGTAGTTCCTGCTCACGTCCCCAGTTTTTCCATTTCCAGAATTTCCTCAGTTTGTTTTTCTTTATTATTTCTATTTCCATTTTCAAGTCTTGAACTGTTTCCTTCACCTGTTTGCCTGGTTTTTGTTTTTTGTTTGTTTGTTTGTTTGTTTGTTTGTTTGTTTTCTTGGCATTATTTAAGGGATTCATTGAATTCCTCCATATTTTTCTTGTTTGTCTTTTCCTCGACTTCTTTAAGGGAATTTTTCATTTCCTCTTTAAGAGCCTCTATCATCTTCATAAAGTAATTTTTAAGTTCATTTTCTTGTGTTTTAGTTGCATTGGAATGTTCAGGTTTTACTGTTGCAGAATGATTGGGTTCTGGTGGTGCCAAATTGCTCTTTAAGTTGTTGAATATATTCTTACACCAGTGTTTACTCATCTTCCACTGATGTGGCTTATGCCTATGCCTGTTCTTCCAGCTGTTGTGGTTTGAAACTGTGCCTGTTTTTCCAACTGGTTTTGTTTGCACCTATAACTCTGTAGTCTGTTGTGGTTACAGGAGAGGGCTGGCCACAGTGAAGGTGTTCCAGTGTGCTTGGATTTGGGTGGCAGAGTGGGTTTTGGCAGGACTGAGTCCAGAGGGTAGAGGGGGTGGCCTACTATTATGAATTGTAATGTAAATATCTGATATGCAGGATATCTGTTAGGTGACTCAAATTGGTCATGACCCACAGGTTGAGAACCAATGCTCTAGAGCATTGTGAGGGCCAACAATGGTTGTCAAATTGACTACAACTGAATCAACTAAAATCCTAGCATTTGTACAGCCTGTGAGGATTTTCTTCATGGATTATTTGATGTGGAAAGACCCAGCCTCAATCTGGGCCATACCTTCTGGAATGTGGAAGAAGATAGAACACGGAAGAAGGAAGCTTCTGTGAGTTGTCTGTTTGTCCTTCTTCTCATTGGTAACTGCATAAATTCTGTTGCAGTTGAGGCATACCTTCTCTGATATTAGAGCCTACTTCTTTGGGATTCCAATGTAGACCGAAGACCAGCAGGTGTCTAGGAATCCTCTGGACTCCAGCACAAGATTGGGATGACTGAGACAGTCAATATTATGAACTTAAATACAGAATTCTTGGCTTTTTCACCAGTAGACAGCCATTATCAGACTACCTTGACCAGTCTCTCTAATAAGTCCCTTTTATCCCTGCTTCTTCACAGCAATTAAAAAGTAACATCATGACCAAAGAAACTTATAGAAGAAAGAGTTGATTAGGGGATTACATTTTCAGAGGGTGAGACTATGACCATTGTTGCTGTGTGTCACAACTCAGGTGTGTGGGTTCACATGTTTCCATAGAAAGAAGACTCAGAGGCTTCTTAAGAATGAATCTAGCCTTTCATGGCTACATGGGGGGTACAGCCTGGAAGGACTGAAGCACTATCCCTTTGCCTAGGGCATTTTTATTTCTCTCTAATTACAGTGTAGCCAGTTAAATTCTGTACCTTCAAAGCAACCTAAAAGGAGCTCCCAGAGATAAAATGCCAAGTGCAAGTTACTTGATTTCTCAGGTACCATGGTTTTCCAGGTTTCTTGGACCAAGTTTTGCATAGACCTTTGATCCTTGGGATACTTTCTGATCCTTGACTCTCAAACAAGATTCACATAGGGCAATAGAGAAACAAAAGATAAAAGAAACAAAAGGTGTAGTTAAACAAAGGAAGCATTAGGGCTAGGTGCTACTCTTTGAAGCCAGGCTAGGAGCTCAGCAGGAATACAACCACAGATGCCCCTTTTTATTTAAAAAAATTAATTATCTTATAGGTTATGCAGCCTTACAGCAAATATAGCCTTCTTTCTATCTATTTGTCTTACAATCTTACACAAGTATGCCAAAACACATTTTAAAGTCAATAAAGTTATTACTGTTCAAACAAGAGCAACACCTGCTAGGATAAAAAAAATCTATTAAAGTGATTCAGAGGATTGAATGAGGCTATAGTATCAGCTAGATTTTCTATAATATTCATTCCTGTCATATCAGGTAACTTTTTTGTAAATCAAAAACCATTTGAGAAGAATTAGGGTGACCCAACAAACACATCCTAACATTTTCCAAATTATACTTGCTTTCATTAAATCTTAAAGGTGTGATACAATAGCAAGAAACATTCCAATCACATTTCAATTTTATCTGCTTCTTCAAAATCTCTAATTGATCCCCTAGTAATACAACAGCTTTCCTTAATCCAGCTAATTCATTTACTATATCATTATCAATTTTATTTTGTTCGGTCCAAAGTTCTTCTGAATGTCTATGCCAGTCTCTAATGAATTCAGCGGTTTGGATTTCTTATGCCGTAGCTATCAATGCAATGATTCCCATAATAACTGCAACCACCAGTCCAACCATATGACATGTTTTTCTAATATTCTTTCAGTGAGATTCTGTACCAGGATCATCACAGGAGAGTCTTGCCATGGCCTCGACAACCTCACTGGTATCCAGATTGCTGGCCTTGCTTTAAAAATGTATAAACTTTCAAAGGTAAAATTTAAAAACTACTAAAATTAACACAGGTATGAAGGGTGCACCATTCACAAGTGATGCTGTAATTTTTTGGGTACCATTGTACAGTCCCCTTTAATAGCAAGTAAGATAATGGTACATATGTCATAATAGGATGGCTTTGATTTAGTCTAAAAGACAGAGTGTACATCATCCTTAATGTTTATTTTTCCTTCCCATGCCTTAAGAGGGTGAAAGGCACTTGCCAATTTCCATAAGTTAGTCTGAATTGAATCGCCAAATTGCAGGAGAGCACTTGCCATTCCAACTCCATGCCACAGAATAGGTTCATTAATAGAAGCACTGATTTCCACAGTTCCATTTATATTATACCATTTCCATCTTAACTGTGAGTGAGAGTATTTCCCTTGAAGGTTGCTGTAAGACATCAATCAATGATGTCTCCTTGGGAGATATTAATTAGCACTCAAGGTTTCTCACTTTTATACTGTTGCTAATGTACCCACTCAGATTCCTTGTTGGTAACCCTCATCTCACAGAATGGTAGATTTATTGAATCAGTAGCATTATTCTCTTGTCCTTTAAAACTGGATGCATGAAGCATATAAAACTTACTATGATAATCTTGGGCAGTATTGACTATGGATAGCCACACTTGAGAGGTTATTTTTAGGCACTGAATTCCATTTCCCATGCAAATAGGAATTCCTTGTACTCCAATGGTATAATTGTCAATCACTTTATCCTCCTCCATTGGCTGAGTGGAACTTCAGTTGTCATAAGGACTAGGTAACAAAGAAGATTCATTAATCACTACAGGAATATTCCTATCTCCCCAATTTACTGCTATGTTAATTGGAGGATTGGGGATATAAGCCCAATAACTATGATCCATCCCTTTTACCTGCACCATTACCATGGAAAGCATGGTGAGAAATAAGTTTGTAGCATTCAGAGACTTTTGAGTCATGCAAAGTATCATCTCTCCTTTGTCACACAAACTCTTAAGCTGTCCCAGGTGGGAGGATTAGTTGTTTCTTGCAAAGGTCTCCCATGTCTTGACTTTGGCAAAGGCATTTCTGCATCAGCAGTATCTTGGAGATGTCTTTTGCTCATAGTGGATTTTATCAATTTTGATGAAATTCACAATTTATTATCTCCTGTGGAAATATAAGCATAACCTCGGCCCTAAATTAGTACTTTCCCTTGACTACTTTGATGTTAAAATATTTATAATACATAGACTGACTTGATTCAGCAATTCTTTCCATAACTCAATTTTTCCTGTTTCATTAGCATTTAAAATTTTTAAAGTTAGTAAAGTATTATGCAATCTATCTCTGGGGGGTCCTCATATCCCCCTTCTGTTTAACAAGCATCTCTTTTAGGGTGAGGTTAGATCTCTCAACAATTGCCTAATTTTAGCATTGGTATAGGGTACCATAATCTCAGCTGGATCCATAGCTGACAATTGACAAAGTCTTAACCTTCCCTTTTTAACTAGTTTGGAAACTTTTTCTATATAGGTTTTTAATTTTTTACTCTGTGAGCTAAAAAAATCCTTTCTAAAATATAATCCTCTGTCTGTATAATGAGTCCAGTAGGGGAATGATTTGAAGGTAAAATTACTAAAATACACTTCTTCATAAGGTCTAATCTATCCACATAGGCATTTTGTAATTTTCGTTTTACCAGGGCTAATTCTTTTTCAGCCTCAGTTGTTAACTGTCTTGGACTGTTTAAATCTGAGTTACCTTGTAGAATTTGAAACAAATTAATTCTCAAGTAGACAATCTAATTGTAGGCTGCAACCAGTTAATATCACCCAATAATATTTGAAAATCATTAAGAGTATGCAGTCTATTTCTCCTAATCTGTACCTTCTGCAGCTGGATTCTCAGTTTACTTAATTTATAGCCTAAATAACTAAGAGAATCTCCTCTTTGTATTTTTTCAGGAGATATTTGTAATCCCCAATAGGGTAAATTTTTTTGTATTACACTAAACATTTTTTCTAAGGTGTCTGCATCAGAAGTAGCCAATAAAATATCATCCATATAATGATAAATAATAGACTGAGGAAATTGTTTATGTACCACTTTCAGTGGCTGGTTTACAATATTGACACAGACTTGGCTATTTAGCATTCCCTATGAGAAGACATTCCAATGATATCTCTTTACTGGTTGAGCATTATTTGAAGTAGGAATTATAAAAGTAAATTTTTTTCTATCCTGTTCTTGTAAAGGAATGGTAAAGAAGCAATCTTGTAAAACAAAAACTATAATAGGCCAACTTTTAGGTAATAAAGAAGATAACATAATCCCAGACTGTAAGAATCCCATAGGTTGAATTATCTTATTAATAGCTCTTAGGTCAGTTAACATTATCCACTTTCCAGACTTCTTTTTTTATTACAAATACAGGAGAATTCCAAGGGCTAGTAGTTTCTTCGATGTGCTTCTAACTGTTCTTTTACAAGTTTTTCAAGTGCCTGCAATTTTTCTTTAGTTAAGGGCCACTGCTCTACCCATACAGACTTCTTAGTCAGCCATTTTAAAGATGGTTAGGCTATTGGCAGTGGCCCCTATTCTAAATTTGGATAGCCAATTCCTGTCCTACCTTGCCTTTGTGTAACCTGCATGGCCTGTTACCTTCCCTTATAGTTTTTCCTGAGGCCTCTTCCAGGAATATATCCCAATTTAAACATCAGTTTATGAGTTGTTTCTAAAATTGTAGGAATATTAATCTGAGCTCCTCATTGTTGTGACAAATCTCTTCCCCATAAATTTATGGCTATATCAGCCACATAAAGCTTTACCATTCTTACCTGTCCTTCAGGCCCTATACAACTGATTCATTTTATACTCTGTTTTACTTGAGATAAGGTTCCAATGCTAACAAGTTAAGTGGAGACTTCTTGTAGAGACCAGTTGGGATCTCAGGATTCTTGTGGAATTATAGATATATCCAGCATCAGAATCCAATAATCCTTCAATCTCAATTCCTTTTAATTCTACTTTAATTTAGGCCATTCATCATTGATAATTGCTTTCCAAAACACCTTTTCTCCTGTACTTCCAAAGCCTCCAGTTCTACATACATATAGGCACCACTTTGCATTTAAGATATGGAAGCAACAATAATTGAGCAATTCTATCACCAGCTTCTATTTCCATGGTCCTTTTTATACATGCCATTTATAAAAGCATTAAATACAATCTCTATAGGATTTTAAGAGGTAACTTTAGGCAATACTCTGGAGTATTTTTATAAAATCTTAAAAAGAGAGTCTTTTTTTATAGATTGCAAGTAACACAATAGTGCAAATCACCAGTTATTAACAATGTGAACCAAATAATTTGTCAGTATTTTGTTCCATGGAAAAATAATTTTGTAACATTTTCATTGATAAGAGATTATTTTCTGTGGGTTTTTATCCTAGCAACCATATCATTTAATAAGCTAACAAACCAATCTGTTTCAGATGTTATATTTCTATAGAATTTAACCAAGAATTTCTAGAAAGCAGCTTAAAGAGCAGAGCCAAATTCTCGATAATGATCAACAGACAAGAGCATCCCCAATATATAGTTCAAAATTATGAATACTGTTCCTTTAGTTTATCTACCATGAAAATCAAACATTCATTCAAACATTTATTAGACAATCAAAAGAAAAGAACATCCTCTATACACTGAATGACTAATATCTGTGGAAACTTAAACAGCATTGACTTAGAATTCCATGTCCTGACTGTAACAGTTCTTCATCAGAAGTTGAGCCCATTTCAACCTCCTCTTTCTCCCATGAAGGGACTACTAGTAATGAGTTATTCCCACTCTGAGGGAAAAATAAAAAAACATTCAAATAAAGGTTAAGCAAACAGACAACAAAATTCTAAGCTCTGGGTTTGCTCTTGTTCAAGCTGCACCAGTAAGCCCACCTGTTGATTCTTTGTAATTCAGATGCTGCTGCTCTGTGCTGGCAGGCAGAAAGAGCTCAGAGTATTAGCTATCCTCAGTTTCTTACATTGGAAAGAGGTTTTTCTTCCTCTATTACTACTGGAAAGAGGCTTTTTTCTTTCTTTTATTTTTCTTTTATGAGGTCTTTTAATTTTTAGGCCTAGTTTTAATATTTTTCCCCTTTTTACTGGGAAAATCCTTTTTTTCTTGATAAAAAAATTTCTCCCTTTTCTAACAGGAAATTTTCTTTTATTTCCTTTCCTTTCCTCTTCTCTATTGAGAAAGGTCTTTTTCCTTGATTTATTTTCTGTCTTAGGAGCCATTGTATTTCTATCTTTAAAAATTGTGCAGTTACCACTTTTTATTTTGACAAGCATTTTAGCAACTGTACATTTTGTTGCTCCTGAGATGGAGAGTTTAAATTCCCCATGACCCTGCCGATCCTGGAGTCCTCTTACCCTAAGATCACTTCCCTCCAGTTCGTAAGATGGCCAGCTCCTCTGTCCTTCGCCAGTGCATCCTTTGTCCTTCTTCATGCTATGTGCATTGCGTTGGGTGCCAATGGTAGCTGTGTGTCCTGACACCGGTGTGTGGGCTCATGTGGCTCTGCGGAAAGAAGACTCAGAGGCATCTTAAGAATGAATCTAGCCTTTCATGGCTGCAGGGGAAGGACTGAAGCGCTATCCCTTTGCCTAGGGCATTTTGATTTCTCTCTAATTACAGTGTAGCCAGTTAATTTCCACACCTTCAAAGCAACCTAAAAGGAGCTCCCAGAGATAAAATGTCAAGTGCAAATTTCTCAGGTACCACAGTTTTCTGGGTTTCCTGAACCAAGTTTTGCATAGGCCTTTGATCCTTAGGATACTCTATGATGCTTGACTCTCAAACAAGATTCCCTGTAGGTTGGTAAGAGAAACAAAAGGTGTGGTTAAACAAAGGAAGGATTAGGGCTAGGTCAGGAGCTCAGCAAGAATGCAGTCACAGATCATCACAGCAAGAAACATGGTAGCAGTCAGGCATGGTACTAGACAAGTAGTTGAGAGCTTACATCCTGATCCATAAGCAGGAGGCAGAGCAATTTGAGAATAGCATGGATTTTCAAACCTCAAAGCCTACCCCCAGTGGCACACCTCCTTGGTCCCCAAGTATTTAAATATATGAGCATAAACTACTAGAGAGAGGTCATTCCCATTCAAACTACTATAATGTCCTTTCATACAATCATAGAACATAAGTCTTGGCATTCACAGGGGAATGGAGGGAACTCTGAATCGATGCTGTAGCTGCTCTGAACAGAGAAAAGACAGAGTTTTAGAAAGAGAAGTAGATACTTTTATTTTTCCCTCTTCACCCAGATCCAGTGAAATTCCTGAAGCCCATGTTACCTATTACCCTGTTGGGGAGGCATATAGAAATACAGAAGCTCATTCATCCTGTACTGGGAGCTGGATTATAGAACACACTGTTGTATCATTCAACCAAAGAAAAGTAAATCTGGTTCTTATATCTTTAGAGGCTTCTAGCCTGTGCCTTCCTTTCCTGTCATGGTGACTAGCTTCCCGGTATGCAGTGAGTGAACAAAGTAAGATGGGGTTCTAATGAGTATCCACTTGCTCCTTTAATAAGTGAACTGCTGTTTCACTAGGGCTGTGCTAAGGCTATGTAGGCAATTTACATCTCTGTACTCAATGCTTAGATGCTGTTTGAGAAAAGAGAGAATCATCTACCATAAGCCACCAAGAGTTATGCTATATGTCACTGTCCAGAAAGACCACCACAAGAAGGTGAATCCTGGACTCTAGGAAGAAAAATGGAGGGATTACACAATTTTCTAGGAAAGCAGGTGTTCCTGTCCTGGGAATACTATCCATCTGGTTGATAGTGGTGGTGGTGGTGGTGGTGGTGGTGGTGGTGGTGGTGGTGGTGGTGGTGGTGGTGGTGGTGGTTTGTGTATGTGTGTGTGTGTGTGTGTGTGTGTGTGTGTGTGTGTGTGTCTGGTGTATTTGGGTATGTGTATATATTTGTGTAATATGCATACATGTGAATGAAGGTGCATATATATATGTGTATGTCTGTGTGTGCCTGTGAGGCCAGAGGTTGATGTTATCTCTACTTCAGGTGCTCTCCATCCTACTTTTTAAGATGGGATCTATCGCTGAACCTGGAACTCACTATTTTGCTTCAGGCTATCCTGTGAGCCCTAAAAGACCTTTGTCTCTGTTCCTCCTCCATTCCCCAGTGTTGGGGTTATAGATAAACAGTGTAATATGCAGCTTTTATGATGATGCTGGGTATCTGAACTCAGGTATTCATGCTTTCATGGCAAACATCTCACTGACAGAAACTGCTCCCTAGACTGCTGACCACACTTTTTGAAAGCTGTCTAGGGACTCTACTGTGAAGCCTTCAAAGACAAGGAAATGACTCCTGGTCCTGTTGCCAGTCTGGGATGGACAGGATGAGCAGAGAGAATGCCATGGGCATTTTAAGGGAGAGGAAATGAAACTCATTGACAGACTACAGACTATGTGTGTGGGAGTGAGGTTTGGAGGGCAGAAGGACCCTGCAAACACCATTGTTTCCACTCAGCTTCACTGAGGGGGTAGTGGTCTCATTTCCTGTGATGAGAATTCTAGGTCAGAGGGAGGGAGTAATTATAAAGCTTATGCTATATTCATGGTAACTTTGACACTTTTATTAAATACTCGAGGAGCATGGAAAGAGACAGGTGGATATGTGAGGTAGTGCCTCTAATCACAGGCAAAAGAAGGAAAACAAAGGTTTGGACATTGTCAACTTATAAATGGAACTTAAAACCAAGCCAGGGGTGGGGTCTTCCAGGTGGAAACTTCAAGTGCATGTGTAGGGGTCCAGGCCAAGCTCAGTTTACAGGAAGTAAGGGAAATAAGCCCAGAATGGGTGGCAGCAAGAAATGTGGCAGCCCCAGGATAGGGATGTGAGGAAATGCTGCAAAGATAGTGCTTCTAAGAGTGCCAGTGGGGGGCACTAGACTGAGTAAGTAGAGGCTGAGCCAGACCCAGACAATCACACTACAGCATCTACAGCTTTTAAAATCTAGCCAATCATTCCACCCCATGGAGGTAAGTCTCTCTGAAAGGTTTTCCCACTGTGTGCATCTATTTTGCAACTCACCAACCTGCACTCCTTTCACTTCAAACTGCAGCATGTGTTCCTAATTGCTATGGGCATTCTATGGATGCTGACAAGTTGTCCATCTCTTTGTATATCCACTTCCTTCCCCAAGGATGGATTAATATCTCCCAGGTCCTTCCAGGAATGCTATCAAAATCTCCCAAGTATGTTTTGTCCTCTGAACCATGTGACTCAGATTGTGTTTTCTGACAGGAGAAAATTATACCATAGCCACTCATTTAACCTTTACCTTTAATGAGCTTCACATTCACATAGATGAAACCTGTTTGTAGAATGAATGGGACTGGATTGTCACCTGCCATTTTCACCAGATTCTGCTTCTCAACTAGGTGTCCTGTATATCCCTGGGTTAAACCCAGGATAACTCTGAACCTAGAAAGACATGAATAGCATTGAAGCTGGTACTCATAATTTCATTAAAACTATCAGAGATAGGTGACTTTTAAAAAAGGAAAAGGAAAAAATAAAGTTCAGTCAGATGAGATGCCTCCTGAGTCAAAGCTGAGAAACTCCAAGGCCAGGACTGTAGTTATTTCCTTTACCCTCATGATGCTGACTTGAATAGATCAATGGCATGTTTCTTCAAAGACCTATTTCTATCCATACCTGTTGCTCTTAGAGCTTTAAATACTTGGGTGCTTTTCATCCAGGTTCTTTGCTTCTCAGCCGATGTTCCAGGCAAGTAAGAGGATTCATGTGGAACAAGCTCTAAGAAGCCTTGTCTAAACCAACCCTATCCAAAGAAGAGTTCAAATCCCAGAGAGCTGCATTTCCAGCATTTGAGGAGGGCTGGGAAAACAGCATCTCTAGCTGAGCCCTAGTCAGAATTGCTCAGCCTTTTTTCTTCACTAACTTTTATGCAGTGTTTTGCTTTCTGTTGTACCCTGAATATATGGAACACCTGCCAGATAGCTTCATGCTGGGTACCAATTCTCTGTCCTATAGAAATGGCCTTCTAATAAGGCATACAAAAAGAAAAAAGGTAAGAAAATAGACAAAGTATTTTCACTTATGATACGCATCAATGAGAAAATAAAACAGATTAACATTTTATTGCACAGACCACATGCCAGACACTGCCCCAATATTCTTCATAAATTTGTTCTTTAAACTCTCAGTATGGCAGCCGGGCAGTGGTGGCGCACACCTTTAATCCCAGCACTTGGGAGGCAGAGGCAGGCGGATCTCTGTGAGTTCGAGGCCAGCCTGGTGTCCAAAGCGAGTTCCAGGAAAGGCGCAAAGCTACACAGAGAAACCCTGTCTTGAAAGACCAAAAAAAAAAAAAAAATTCTCAGCATGACTATATAAGGCTGGCATTGTCATAATACCTATTAAAATATGATACATGTATGACACTGAGGTAAGTCCTCTTGCCCACTGTTGCATAGCCCCAAAAGGTGAGCTTAGGCTTCAAAGGGAAAAGAAGACAAGAGCCTTAAGCAGGCAGCCACAGAGGGCCACAGGGCCTCTTCATATTCATATTGCTTTTCATGTGAAGAGTACACATTGTGGGCTCAGGCAGTATAGCAACAGATTATACTTATTTCTCCAAACCTTAAAATTAGCTGGATTTTTCAGTGCTAGAAGATTCATTCACTCTTGGAGCCAGAGTTTCACATCCAACATTCTCCTTTCTGCCTATCCACCAATGGCACAGCTTGAACCTAAACTGAGATTTACAAAGTATGAAAAGTAACATGAATTCTACTTCTTTAGATTTAAAAAGCATCAGAAGTATGAAAGTATTTGAGGGGAAAAGATCTAGAAGGATGGTGGGCACATGAAAAGGCATAGGTTTGTTCAGGTTCAGTGGAACAGTGGGCATTAAAAATAAAAAAAAGAGCTATCTACATAATGCCTTCACCCTTCCCCCCCCCAAAAAAAACCCTGTGAATCTTACAAAATGATATCTGATTGAGAGATAGCCTCACAGGAACAGAATGTGGAAAGAATAGAATGGAAGGAGAAGAATGGCAGGCAGGGGTGGGAACGATGGTAATCCTTGAGCAGAGCCACACAGTATGGAAGTAATTGAGATTCACCACCACTATTTCCATAATCACTTTGGACACATGATAGCTGAGTGGGCCTTAGATTCCTACTCACTGTATTCTGGGGTCACAGCGCTGTTACAGAAGGTGGTGAACCTGTTGCTTTTGCAGGAATTTAGTCTTTCTCAAGATGCACCACTGGAAAGAGATGAGATCTCCTCACTTTGTGTAATGCAAAAGTCTTGCTGACTGGGCCTGTATTGTCTTGCTTTCCTGGTCAACTGTCCACCTCATCTACTTCCAAGACAAGAGCTGATTTTCCTAAAGTCTTTGGTAGGTTATAGGGCCCTTTATATTCAAACTGAGAAAGCACACATCAAGCAGTGTAAAAATCAATGATGTATTAAAAGTTTTAAAATCTTAATAGAAGCAATGAAACCTTCTGCTGTGTAAAAACTGGTTGTCTATGTCTAGCTCCCTTTTCTAGAGAACACTGAACTCTGTGTTAAGTAGACAGTAGGTACAGGTCACCATCTGAAGACATCACCTGCTCCCACAGTGAGCATATCCTAATATGAGTATATTCACTACTAATGCAGGGACAGAACTACAGTCCTTAGTGATGTATACTTTTAATTTATTAGTAAGGACCTTTCTCCATTTTCATCCATGAGTTTTCTGCTCTGCATCAGCTTGGAGGACATTGATACAGAGATACCCAGCCATCAAATTGCAAACTAATAATAATACCTGTCTAACAGTAACAAGCAGTACCTAATGACTGCTTTGTAAGGGAGCTTGATGCTTCCTAGGAGTTCATAAAATGAAACATTTGGAAACTTGCCCTTAGGAACAGCAGCAACAACCCCTCCTGGCCCAGAATGGGCCCATAAGCCTTGTAAGACTCAGAGACATCTTCTCCCTCAGTCCAAACTCAGACCACCATCTTTTCCTCTACAATATATTCCAGGTACCCTTAGGGTTGAACTCAAGACCAAACTTTTTCTATTCCTGGCAGGGAAGAGATGAGAGAGAGGGATATAAAGAGCTGCAATATAACACTGGTGACGATGAACATCATGACCTGAATGGCAGTCTGTGACAGACAGGGATGTTGACTTATGAATAATCCTTGCACTGGCTTGTAGGAAGGAAACATGTGCTGCACGCCATTCTGATTTATTCTTAATCTTCTGGTAGCCACTATGCCTCTGCCTGTTTCAAAAAGAAAAGCACTTAAGCTTGTCACCAGTCTTAAAGAATTGCCACCACATGCTCAGACTAACTCAGTTCATTGTAACACACAGATGATCAGCATGTCAATTGAGCTAAACTAACTTGGTATCAAACACAATGAAATAGAGATAAGGGTAGTGCTACCACATATAGTGCTACTGGCAGAAACAAGCTAACTCCTGTCAAGCACTAGAGTGTTTCTGTCAGGTATTATGTTGCTATCCTTAGTAGGTTCATGCAATAGTTGGGGTGACAGTAGAGCTAATGACATACAGGGAGTGAGACCCTGTGAAAGCCTCCATAGGGAGAGTGCAGGGCACTAAGGGCTTAACATGAGCTCAGGAGCAATGGATTGGGGCAGAGAAGCCATCACTAAGCTTAGAGTATGGTGGCTTATGGGCTTCTGCTGAGAGTGAAGAAGGGAACACACGGGACGCATGCTCAGCCAGAATTGGGAACTTGGTCCTCAGATTCTAGTCCTGTAAACTAAATAGGTTCCCCGAAGCCTCTAAGGCCCTTATCATAGCATAACCTAGTAGTATCTTTAGGTGATTGATCAGATTTTCTCCTACAGATTAGAGAGATAAGAAGGCACAAACCAGACTTCCTGGGCTTCCATACCAGAGTGTGGTGTGGAGAGTGACTGTACCCAAGCATTTTCACAGAAGCAGCAGTTTTTTCTGCAGTCCTAGAAGACAAACAGGGTGGAAAAAAGACATGCTGTACCAAAAGATGAAGTGCAACTTAATGCACTCATCTCTTGTTAGCACAGTTCTGACTAGCTGAATCCTTACTTGAGCAACACTGAGGAGAAAATGAAGTGGATCTTCAAATCCAACAAGCTTTGTCCAACCTGGCCAATTCTTAAGTCTGAAATCATGTGCAGTCTGGTTTGAAAGCAGGGTCAGTCTTCAGACCCAAATTACTCTGGCTCCACAGTAGCATCTGCCAATGAAGTAAGATTCCAGCAAAAACATCGGCTCTCCAGCAGCAATTATACAGAACAGCCTGAAAATGACATTTTTACTGTTTGAGAGTTTTTTCCACAATTGCCAGCCATCTTGCCTATCAGCATGCCTGTGGGAAAGCACAGACCACAGCTACAGTGCAGATTTCCTAACTGAAGTTGTACCTGCCTAGTTTATAACCATAAGACATAGGACCCAGTGGAAATGAGGTCATTACACTTAAGAATTATCCCAAAACTGTCAACCTTCTTGGAGCAAATCAGCCTACTCCTCATGGATATGGGCCTTGACCCTTACCCTGCTGAACCCTTGCAGTTCTCATTTTCAAATCCCAGAAGGAGAATTGATCTTTTTCCATATAGCACATAATGGGGAAGTACAGATTATCTTTAACTAAGAGAATATTTGGCAAAGTGGAAATTAAACCCATTTGTTAATAATAAAAGCTTAGAGTTGTCCAAGTATTCAGGAAGACACATAGCATGTGATGCATTTTCAGCATAAATCCTGTCTGGGGCTCCAAACCATCCTCTGTACTCCAGGAAACTCTCTTTCAGACAAACATCTCTCAAATAGCAAACTTGACCTTGCAAGCCATGCTTGTATCTAGTTCCTTCATAGTGCCTATTGCTGCTTTTTCCTATGATGCCCATCGAAAGGGTGAGTTTCAGAAGTGCAGTTTATAGACTTAACTTTCCAAGCACTGCAATGATTTATGCTCAGCTTCCCTATATTTCATCCCAAGAGCTCTGGTCATTGGTTAGTCCAGAATTATATGTAACCCAATTTCCATCAAAGACAGAGACTTCTATGTTTCCTTGATAAGGGCAAGCCCATGGGCAGCAGGATAGGTTCCTGAACCCTAAACTCCTAATTTTAACTGAAACCAAGAAGGAAGAGAAGGAGGAGAAGGAGTAGAAGGAGAAGGAGGAAGAGGAGGAGGAAGAGGAGAAAAGAAAACAAAGAAAAATCTACTGCTGTAGAGATTCACAGAGGTTTCCTAGTGAGAACTTACTCAAGATCCAAGAACCTGAGCTTGCTTACTCAGCAGGGCTGCATAAGGGGAAGATTGACCACGAGCATGGTTACTAGTTGTTTGGAAGAGTCTACACTTGGCTGTGCAGTGTACTTTGATCTAGCAGGAGTGGGGGGAGTGTTTTTGCCCTGCCTCTTAGCATTGTTATAAAAACACTTTTGAAGAGGCAGAATGGGCCATTGGGTTTTGATACAGGTTCTCCAAAGCTATCCTGTGTTTCTGTTTTTCTTCACTTTGCTATCTTGCTATCTAAAAGTTTCTTATCCCTCTCTCCTCCTCATAGGAACCCTTTTAAAGGGTGGGAGATATACCAAGTCCTTGAACAATGATGCAGTTTTCTCATGCCAGACCTGTCATTTTCTCAGCTAAAATTCATATTTGGGGGCAAACCACATTTAACCTTTCCCAGGCTCTCCAATCAGGTGGCTGAAAAAACACCTCCATGGAGGGACAGCTATCAGACACTAGGAGCCTCCCAGGTGGTATTTCTGCCTTACCTCTGCCACAGTGATGGGAACAGAGTCATTCTAATAGCTATGAACCAGAGAGAGTAGGGCTTGCCCCAGATGTTTTCTCAGTCTGCTCTTGTGCTATTGAAGTTGGGAGTGATGACATGGATAATCTGTGAAACACTGAGAAGGCCATAGGTTTCTATAAGGCACTGAGATGTTCAGTATTCTCATGAGAACAGATCTTACTGTGGACTAACTCAACTCAGTTTTCTACCTGTTCAACTCAAATGGTGGAAGATATGGGCTACTCTGGGCCCCACAATGAGAGAGAGAGAGAGAGAGAGAGAGAGAGAGAGAGAGAGAGAGAGAGAGAGAGAGAGA
>CABHPH010151176.1:0-20335 GCA_902168325.1 Peromyscus nudipes | reverse complement strand
AGAGAGAGAGAGAGAGAGAGAGAGAGAGAGAGAGAGAGAGAGAGAGAAGGATTAAGATATATAGCACCACCAACACCAGAATAGAACAGCAGCCTGGCTAGACTTCCAGTGTCCCACTGCAAGGATGTATACAAATGTACTAGGTTCAAGAACAATATAGACAGGAAAATATCTGAATTTGCTAATTACATTGTGAAAATACCTTTATTTTCTTTTGTAGGCACATTATTCAAAAGGTTAAGTTTGTTGAGTTAAGATTTCTACTGAAAAGCCAAATAATATGACACCTTGGTGGCCATCATCGATTTCTTCCTCTGTGAGCATCGTACTATAATGAATTGTAAATACAGAGGTTCACTCCCCTTTCCATCCAGCTTTCTTTCTGAGTCCTCCCAGGACATTGTTTGACTTGTTCTCAGCAGCACATGCAGCAGCTCTGCCAAATTCTTGCAGCTGCTGTCCACGAGTCCATCTACTACAGCTTCCCTACTTGAAAGGTATTTCAGACAGCCTTGTTTTGCCATGTTCCCAGGGAAATCAGAATTCTTGACACAAAGGCTAACTGATAACCCAGAGATAGTGGTCTAAACATATAAGGCCATAGCAACAAACTGTAGGAATGCAACTAAGTAAAGGCTGAAGGGTTGGATGAGATGATGTGCAGCCAGGGCAGGATGTGGGGATGAGAGTGGGGGTGGAGCCAAAGTTGTGGTGAAGCCAGTCATTGTCTTGGGCCTGCAAATCTGTCTAGCCCTAATGCTTGATATCATAATTAGTTCCATCATGCCAAGTATCTTCCATATCATAAACACAAAATGAAGATTTTCATGAGTACCTGGGCCAAATGAAAAGCAAAGCTGTGAAGGAAAAAGCAAAAGTATTTTTAATAATCAAAAGAGGGATTTGAGAAACTAAGTTCTAGCCAAGAACTTCCTTTTTATCTTCTCAGCATTACAGATGTGTCCAACTAGCTCCCCCCCCACCCCCACCCCCGCCCAGCCATCCATGATGATCTAGAATACATTTTCCCCAGAGAATGTTCTGAGAAGCTACAGGAAGTAACTCTCTGAGAGGTGTCTTCTCCTTTCCACCCACAGTGGGATCCACTCTCTAATGACTTTGAAGTTAAGGGATATTTATTTTGCTAAAACAATGTCTCATAGTAGGATATAGCTAATCTCCCTTGCAAACATCACAAAACATTTGATTCATTCCTGAGCTGAACTTGGCATAAGAAGATATCTTACAAGTAAGTGACACAAACAGTCATGTACACAAGTGTTCTGAAAGTTAAACTTCTCCCAGCCAGCAAGATAAAGTGAAGGAAAGTTTGCAGACATGGTCAACCAGAAGACCAGGAACAGGGAATATCTACACCCTACACTATTGCATATGTTCTAGTAGCTTCCAGAAGTTATGGTATCACCAGTCTCATTAAATATAATTGAAACAGATGAAGGGAAAAATACTATACATATAAATTTTACATACAATATATTATTTTCTAAAATTTAGAATGAAAGCCTTACAGCAACTAATGAATGCAATGTAAATGCAGCATACATGTCCCCACAGATATACAACCCACTAGAGCTGTGCCTTAATCTCACCATCACAAACAGAGCTACCAGAAGTAAGTGCCTCATTCTACATATGCTCATCAAACAGCTATAAACAGATATGGGAGCACATGGCACAATGTGCCTTGGATACACAGATATTAAAAAGGTCTCACTGAGTTTCCAGGTGAAGTACAAGGGTTCCGGAAACTTCTTTTGTTTTCTCCCCTTCCCTTCCAACTCCCAAAATGAAACTGTCCCACTTGTAGAGCACTTCTATAAAAGTTTGACTGAAACCATTTTCGTGAAAAGTATCCCACCATAGGGAACCTGGGCACCACACATCCAATGGAGAATTTCTGGAAGGAAGCCCAGTGGTCTTATGGGAGATGTTGCAAGAGTGAGCCATGTTTGCACAGGAAACACTTCCTAAAAGCCAGAAGAGAAAGTACACATTTAGCAATCTGGGAAACAATAAGTGAGAGGAAGAGAGGAAATAACTCACAAATCTGAATTTGTCCCCAAATACAATATATTCCATCCCCATCATTCCAATAGCTAACAGGAAAAGTATTTTGACTTTTACATCCTTCCACCAGAAAAGGGCCTCTATATGTCACTACCCTTTGGATAGGTGTGCTTCAGGAGGACTGCTGAGAAGAAAACCTACCCTGAAACAGGAAGGAGCTGGTATTGTCATTATTTTACAAAGAGCACCCAGGGGCCACAGCCCTATCACAGAAGCATCTGAAAAGACAAAGCCTCCCCTTAAGTGTGTCTCTAAATGGACACAGAAAACAAAGCATGTACATATTTATGTAGTACTCTTTCATATTTTGAAACACAAAGTACAATATTTAAATAAGTCTCCATCCTGTGCTAGTCCCCTCTCTCCCTGACTTCCAATAACTACACATGGCTACATTTTTAGGAGATTCCTGTTCTTAGACTCCACATATCAGTGCAATCACAAAGACATGAAAGTGGAAATAGAATCAACAAAGAAAACCCAAATTGAGAGAAATCTGGAAATGAAAATATTAAGAACTTGAACAGGAACCTCAGAGACAAGCTTCATCAACAGAATACAAGAAATGGAAGAAAGAATCTCAGGCAATAAAGACAAGATAGAAGAAATGGATATGTTGGTTAAAGGAAAAATTAACTCTAAAAATATCCAGACACAAAATATTCAAAATCTGGGACATTATGAAAAGACCAAATCTATGAATAATATGAATAGGGGAAGGGGAAGAAACCCAGGTCAAAAGCATAGAAAATATTTTCAACAAAATTATCAAAGAAAATTTCCCTAACCTAAAGAAGAAGTGTATCAAGATACAAGAAGCATACAGATCATAAAACAGACTGGAGCAGAAAAGAAATTTCCCTTGACACATAATATCAACACAAAAATGTACAAAACAAAAAAATGGAAAGCTATAAGGGAAAAGACCAAGTAACATATAAAAGAAGGCCTATTAGAATTACACCTTTCTTCTCAATGGAGGCTTAACAGCCAAAAGGTCCTGGACAGATGTGCTGCAGACTCTAAAAGACCCACAGATGCCAGCCTAGAGTATTGTACCCAGCAAAACTTTCAATCACCATAGATGGAGAAAATAAGACATTACATGAAACTAAACTTAAGCAGTATCTATCTACAAATCCAGCCCTGTAAAAAGTGTTAGAAGGAAAACTTTACCCTGAAAAGATTAATGACACCCAAGAAAACACAGGGAATGAAGAATCCCCAAGCAGCAAAATCAAGAGGGGAAAGATACACACACACACACACACCACCACCACCACCACCATCATCAACAACAACACCAGCAGTAACAACAACAAATAATAGGAATCAATAATCATTAGTCATTGATATCTCTCAACATCAGTGGTCTCAATTTCCCAATTAAAAGACACAGACTAACAGAATGGATGTGAAAACAGGATCCACCCTTCTGCTGCATCCAAGAAACACATGTTAACATCAAAGATAGACATTACCTGAGGGTAAAGGGTTGGAAAAAGATATTCCAATAGAAACAAACTGGTGTTAACTATTCTAATATCTAATAAAATAGACTTCAAAGCAAAACTAATCAGAATAGATATGGAAGGACACTATATACTCATCAAAGGAAAAATCCATCAAGAGAACAAACAGAATGGATTTGAAGAAGTGGACCCTTCAACTGCATCCAAGAAACATACCTTAACATCATGGATAACTGCACCTCAAATAAAAGGATGGGAAAAGATAACCCAAGCAAAGAAACCTAAGAGGCAAGCTAGGATAGCCATTTTAATATCTGACAAATTAGACTTCAAATCAAAACTAATAATAGGAGATAGAGGACACTACATACTAAAGTAAAAATACACTAAAAGTATATTACAATCCTAACATCTATACACCAAACAAAAGAGTACCCAAGTTCATAATAGTAGCATTATTACAGCTTTGATCACATGTTGACCATCACACATTAATAGTGGAAGACTTCAATTCTGACTCTTGATAATACATAGGTCATCCAGACAAAAATTAAGCCGAGAAATGCTGGAGTTAACTGACATATTAAACCAAATGAACCTAATAGACATTTACAAAACTTTTAACCCAAACACAAAATAATATACCTTCTTCTCAGCACTTTATGGGACTTTCTCCAAAATTCACCACATACTTGGACAGAAAGCAAGTATCAATAAATGCAAGAAAATTAAAATGATGTAATGACCTAAAATGACCTAAATGACCACCACAGATTCAAGCTGGATATCAACAACAACAACCTTACAAACTCATGGAAACTGAGAAAATCACTACTGAATGAAAACGAGTCAAGTTAGCAATTAACAAAAAAATTAAAAACTATAATTGGCAGAAAATGAACACATAATATACCCAAACCTATGGGACACAGTGAAGGCAGTTCTAAGATTCAAGTTTAAAAACACTAATTGCCAACATTTTTTAAAAATTGGGAAGATGTTTATACTAGGAACTTAATAGCACACATGAAGTCTCTAGAGCAAAAAGAAGAAATAACACCCAAAAGTAATATACAGCAAGAAATAACCAAACTCATTGAGCAGTGGTGGCATATGCCTTTAATCCCAGCACTTGTGAGGCAGAGGCAGGTGGATCTCTGTAAGTTCCAGGACAGTCTGTTCTACAGAGCGAGTTCTAGGACAGCCAGGAATACACAGAGACACCCTGTCTGGAAAAAACAAAAAAGAAAAGAAAAGAAAAATAGCCAAACTCAGGGCTAAAATTCAAAACAATAGAAACAAACAAACAAAAAACTATAAAGAATCAATGAAACACAAGAGTTTGAGTATGTTCTTTGAGAAAACACCCAAATTAACTAAAAGATGGAAAGATAATATGCAAATTAACAAAATTAGAAGTGAAAAGGGGAACATAACAACAGACACTGATGAAATCCAAAGAATCATAGGACATATTTTAAAAACCTGTACTCCTCCAAACTGGAGCATCTAAAATAAATGGATAATTTTTGCAATATATACCAACTACAAAATTTAAATCATAATCAGATAAGCAATTTAAACAGTCCTATAGCCCCTAGTGAAATAGAAGCAGTTATTAAAAGTTTCTCAACCAAAGCAGGGGCAGGGCCAGATGGTTTTAGCACAGAAATCTACTAGATTTTCAAAGAGGAATTAATGCCAATATTCCAAATTATTCTGCAAAATAGAAACAGAAGAAATATTGCCCAATTCTTTTTATGAGGCCACAATGACCCTGATTCTCAATTACTCTGATATATCAACAAAGAAATAGAATTACAGACCAATTTCCCTTATGAACACAGGTGTAAAAATTCTCAATAAAATACTTGCAAACTGAATACAAAAACACATCAAATAAATCATTCACCATAATCAAGTAGGCTTCATCACAGAGATGCCAGGATGGTTCAACGAACATAAAGTGATAAATGCAATATACTATATAAACCGACTGAAAGACAAAAAAAACCCACAAGATAATCTCATTAGAGGTAGAAAGGCCTTTGATAAAATCAAACACCCCTTTATGGTAAGTCCTGGAGAGGAATTCAAGGAACATGCTGCAACATAATAAGCACTATTTAAAGCAATCTCATAGCCAACATCAACTTAAATAGAGAGACACTCAAAGCAATTCTACTAAAATCAGGATCAAGACAGGGTTGTCCACTCTCTCCACACCTATTCAATATAGTACTTGAAGACTTAACTAGATCAATAAAGCAACTGAAGGAGATCAAGGGGATATAAATTGAAAGATATCAAAGTACCTCTATTTCCAGATGATAGGATAGTATATATAAGTGACCCTAAAAATTATATGAGGAAACTCCTGCAGCTGAAAAACACTTTCAGCAAACTGTTTAAATAAAATACTAACACACAAAAATCGGTAGCCTTCTTATATGTAAATGACAAATGGACTGAGGAAAAAATCAGGGAAACAATATTATTCACAATAGCCTCAAAAATTACAAAATATCTTGGCACTACTTTAACCAAGCATGTGAGAGACTTGTAGGATAAAAACTTTAAAATACTAGAGAAAGAAATTGAAGACAATATCAGAAGATAGAAAGATTTCCCATGCTCATGGATAGGTAGCATTAATACAGTAATAATGGCCATCCTACCAAAATCAATCTAAAGATTTCATGGAATCCCCACCAAAATTCTGTACAGATCTTGAGAGGACAATCTTCAGCTGCACATGAAAACCTAAATCCAGGATAGATAAAACAGTCCTGAATAATAAAAGAACTGCTTGAGGTATCACCATACTGATATCAAGTTGTACTACAGAGCTATAGCAGTAAAAACAAACAAACAAACAAAAAAACAGCATATTGGCACAGAAACAGTCACATTGATCAATGGAACCAAATTGAAGACACAGAAATAAGTCCACACACCCATAGACTCCTTATTTTTGTTAAATAGGGCAGAAATACACCCTGAAAAAAGGACAGTATCTTCACCAAATGGTGCTGGTCAAACTTGGTGGCTGCATGTGAAAGAATCCAAATAGATTCACACTTGTCACCCTGCACAAAATCCAACTTTAAATGGATCAAAGACCTCAACATAAAGCCTGATACACTGAATCTGATACAAGATAAAGTGAGGAACTCTTGAACTCTTTTCAACAGGAAAAGACTTTCTTAACAGAACACCAATAGCACAGGCACCAAGAACAAGATTAATGAATGAGACTTCATAAAACTGAAAAGCTTACATAAGGCAAAGGACACCATCATTTGGCCAAAGCAGCAGGCTCCAGAATGGGAAAAGATTTTTACAGCCAATAGCTGACTATTATACAAAAAAAGCAAAGAACACAAAAACCTGGACATCAAGAAAACAAATAACCCAATTTTAAAATTGTGTTCCTATCTAAACAGAGAATTCTCTAAAGTGGAAACTCAAATGCCTGAGAGAAGCACTTAAAAGAAATGTTCACTATCCTTAGTCATCAGGAAAACGCAAATCAAAGCTACTTTGAGATTTCATCTTACACTAGTCATAATGATCAAGATCAATAAAGAAAGTAACAGCTCATGATGGCAAGGATGTAGGGTAAGGGGAACACACATCCATTGGTGGTGGGAGCGCAAATTTCTACAGTCACTATAGAAAGTGGTGTGGCAGTTCCTCAGGAAACTGGAAATCAATCTACCTCATGATAAAGCCATACCACTCTTAAGCATATACCCACAGGATGTTTCATTCTGCTGTAGAGACAGTTTCTCAACCATATTAATTGCTTCTCTATTCATAATAGGCAGAAAATGGAAACAACCTTGATGTCTATTAACAGAAGAATAGACTAAGAAAATGTAATACATTTGCACAATGGTATGTTATTCAGCCCTTAAAAATGAAATTATAAAATTCACAGGTAAATGGTATGGAACTAGAAAAATAAAATCATCCCAATTGAGGTAACCCAGCCCCCAAAAGACATATGGTATGTATTCATTTATATGTGGCTGTTGGTTGTTAAGTCATTGATAAACAAGCTACAATCTGTATAACTATAGAGGTTAGGTACAAGAGTAAGGAACTAGAGGGGAGGGATGGATCTCCCTAGGAAGGGGGAAAAGAATAGATAACTGTGAATGGGTAGGGTGAGTGTGTGTGTGGAATGGGAGGATCACAAGGAAGGGGGAGAGTGAAGGAGGATAACAGAGGGAATATAGGGAGGGACAGCTAAAACTAAGGGTCATTTGAGGAGTCATACAGGAATCTAATATAGTGAAAGCTTTCTAAAATACATACATATATGAAGTTGATCTAAGTGAAATCATCAAATGAGACAGCACCCAAACTAGACATCTCTCACAACTAAATGAAAATTCCAGTACCAGAAATGGGTTACATCTAATTGAGTTGTTGGCCAAAGGGGTACTATGAGAACTGGCAAACAACCCAAGCTATTACTAAGGCTATTGATTGCTCTTCACAAATGATGGTAAGACCCTATTGCTGAAGGCAACACATACACCACTCAGTGAATAAGGAGAGTCAAGCTGGTGCCTCACTAAAGCCTTCACCCTTATGGACTAGTGTTCATGGTATTGGAAGGTACTTTGCAGGTTACCAAAGGAGAAGGTAAACACTAATCCAGCAACAAATCCTTTGATCTACAATGGTGACCTGCCTGAAAGATATACTGGTGCAATAGTGGCAAAACAGTTGTGGGAGTAACCAACCAAGTTTTTATTTGATTTAAGGTCAACTCAATGAGATGGGATCCATACCTGATATTGATTGAGTAGCCAAGAACAGAGACTAAATGAGCTAGAGACCTAGGTGAAAACCAAATACTATTGTTCTGCTAAAGGAATATAGCAATAAAATGACTCCTAACAGCATTCTGCTTTACTCATATATCAGTGTCTTCCTCAGTCATCATCAGAGAAGCTTCCTCCTGCAGCAGATGGGAACAAATACAGAGACCCATAGATAGACAATGTGCAAAAAGTGAGAGGCCTTGGAACACTCATCCTTAAATGGGATGTCTCCATCAAGTCCCTCCTGTCAGGGGGGAGAGAACTCTGCAGAAGAGGAGGCAGAAAGAGTGTCAGAGCCAGAAGGGATGGAGGACACCAGGGAGACAAGGCCTTCTAAACACAGAGTAACTTACCCACATATGAACTCACAGAGACTGTGACAGCATACATAGGGCCTGCAGAAGTCTGCACCAGACTGGGTCCTAGAGTTGGAAGGAGAAGAAGATGAACACTCCCGTCCCTAACTTATAAGCTATGTCTAATTGATAAATACTTACAAACAAAAAATTAGTTTACTCCAAGGGAGTCTCATTGGGGGAAAGAAACCATTCTTAGGGGTAGTCCCCATGCCCCAGAGTAGATGATCAATACAAAATAAACTCAATAGCATCTTTGCCTCATAATGTTTCATAATGGTGAGTCAACGCTTTTTTTTTTTTAACTTACAGGTCCTTTGCTTGGCTATTATGGATTTTGTTTTTGTGGGAACCCTGCATGTGTGAATGTGTGTGTCTCTTTGCCTATATACATTTCTTGTAATTTTTCTTTGGTTATTTTTCTTCTGTTTGTTTTGTCCCATTCTGATTTGTTTGTGATTATTTTTTATCTGGTTGGATTTTATTAGTATTCCTTAGATACCTGTTGGCTTTCTAAAGAAAGACAGACAAAAAGGATATAGATCTGGATGAGAAGGGAGGTTGGAGAGGAACTGTAAGGAGAGAGGGAGGGGAAGAAAGCCATAATCACAATGTATTATATGAAGAAAATTTGTTTTCAATAAAAAAAGAAACAAAGGCAAAATAAAACAACTATCTTACTTTGAGTTTGCTGCAGCAGAACACCATTATGGAAGCAACTTGAAGAGAAAAGGATTTATGTGGCTTACACTCCACACTTCAACTTTATCATCAAAGGAAGTCAGGACAGGAATGTAAGCAGAAACCTGGAGGCAAGAGTGACATTAGAAGCTATGGAGGGGTGTAGCTTACTGACTTGCTTCTCATGGCTTGCTCAGTCTGCTTTCTTATAAAACCCAGGACCACAAGCCCAGAGATGGTACCACCCACAAAGAGCTAGGCCCTCCCCCATTGATCACTAATTAAGAAAATGCCCTACAGGCTTGCCTACAACCTGATCTTATGGAAGCATTTTCTTAATTGAGGTCCCTTCCTCTCAGATGTCTTCAATTTGTGTCAAGTTGACATAAAACTATCTAGTACAATCATTTTGTTATTTTTATTGTCTGGTAATGTATTTTTACATTTTATAAAGATATTACAAAATATTCTTTATATTAATATTAAAGTAATATAAAATTATAGGACTATTTCAAAAATAAGCTTTGGAAAACATAAATAATTTGAAACAATATGTAATAGAAAATAGTTATAACCAAGTAGATATTTATATAAAGAAACAACTCTAACTTTATAATGACACCACTGAAAACATTTTAGTCATTGAATCTTTATAAGAGACTGTGATAGATCCTGAGGAAGGTAAAAAGATAAAATGATAAACTCCCTGGCCTCCAGAAGCTTCCACTTCCATAGTTCATGCAGATAACTAAGGCCCAGAAACACAGAATTCCCCCTGAAGTGGAGAGGTAGAGACATGGAGAAGGAAATGCCCACACTGAGCTTGGATGAAACAGATGAGATTTTTAAACAATTAGTTATATGCAAATAGCTTTCATCTACTAGAAAGATAGTCTTTTTGTGTGTGTGTTTTCTACTTCTGGAGAATGAACCAAAGGTCTTACGCATGCTAGACAAGCACTCTCTACCCCCAAGCTATACCCCAAGCCCAAAAATAGACATAATAGTATGCTGAGATCCCTGAATCTGGAAACACATTTTAAAAAAAATGTTTGACAAGTCTCCAGAGAGAAAGTAGAGTAAGCGTAGAAATGAGTGAGAGTCATGCCCTGCATGATGCAGATGGGCAAGGAAGTTCTAATGTGCCAGGAGCAGAAACCTCAGAACAGATCATTGAAGGTTTTGTACAAGGAAAGTGGCCAGCTCTTACATTTGTGTTGTGAAATTGAGACCAATAGACAGTAAACCTCTGTAAGAGAAGGAGGGACATGAGATTTTTTAAACTCTCTCAGCCATTACTCCCCTAGATATTAAGCAAAACTAATGAGGTTACTGTGTACTAATGTTTTATCAAGAGTAAGACATATCGTTGAACACAATTATCAATGACTTCAAAAGGTGATTGATCAGGAAGCAATTGCAAGCACTGAGCAAAATAAAGCCGCAGTCTCCACTGGTGCCTGTGCTGTGAAACAGAAGCAAAGAAGCCTGGGAACTGAAGGCTGCGGGGGAGATGAACCTGTGCTCCACTGCTCCCCTTGGAGACGTTCTCCTGCCCCTTCGGTCTTCTCGCTCCTATTTGATCTGGCTTCACCTGCTGTTTTATTTGTTTGTTTGTCTTTGTTTTTTCTCTCATCTACCTTATGATTTTTCTGGTCCCAGTTGCTGGCTCCTGCCATCTTGCTCTCCACACTCATATTACTCAAGCTGTAAGCAACTCCACCGGATAGTGGCCCCCCAATCTCCATGTTCCTCCAACCTCACCTCAGACACCTGAGTTTTTCTGTTTCATGCTGATTGCACATCTTACAGCTGTCTTTGATGTTGGCATTAGCTTTTGGTCTTCTCTTCCTTTTTAGCAATATTCTGCCACCCTTCCTACCCCCATTTAAGCAGCAAAGGCTTCAGTGAGAGAGATACAGTTTAACTGCATGTTGAAGTCCATGAAGAGCTAACTGACAGAGATTAAAATATCACTCTTTCCCACTGTAACTCAAACACCCATTTGGATTGTTGTGTCTTTCTGGTGACAATAGAGCACACTTACTCATTCAATCATTCAGTAGCATATAGTGAATGAGGTTCAGGAGCTATTCTATACATGAGCATTAGAGAAGTGGAGGAAGCAACTCTAAGGCCCTTCCTCATGCAGGGTGAGAGATGCTCAAGTCCACACACTAATAATTAGATAAAGGTGACTGTATGGAATGATTGCTGTAGATGAAAACAACAAATTTAAGGAAAGAGAAATTAGAGTGGGCAGAAAGGGGCTATTTTAAGTTGGTGACCAGCAGACATCTCCCAAAAACTCCCATGAAGAATTAGTAGGAACTAGCAGATCTACAGAGGAGAAAACAGCATTTGCAGAGGATATATGAGAGAAAGAGCTGGAGCTAGTGTTGGAGCCAGGAAGAATGAAAGGTTTGCTCCAGATGAAGGGAATAGGAAGCGAACAGATGGTATGAAGCTGTATACAAAGGTCAAATCTACTCAATATGTAATGGGAACCCAAGTAAGATTTTTCTCAGAGAAGAAACATTGTCTTACTTCATTATATAGGGAAATGGTAGATAATCATTATCTTACTTCATTATATAGGGAAATGGTAGACAATAAAAGTAAAACTCTGGCTTAGGGACACTTTGTGGGAAAGCCTTCAATAGCAGACCAGGGAATTTTTATTTAATTCACAAGGCCATAGAAAGTTCCCAATGATTTTATTTTTAACAAAGCATTTATTCTAGATTTAGTATATAAGCACATGTTATAAAATAATACAATCATACAAATACAAAAAAAAGAACATATGAATGCATAATTGATCGCTTGAAAGGCAAATGTCCACAAAGCCTATGATCCCATCTGCCTCTGTATCCATCTCTACTGCTCACTGGTTCTTTAACCATCATCTTTCTCAGTCACCAACACAGGCAGAAAGCTACACAATCCCTGGTTCTCTCAATATCTAGTATCAAGCATCCTTTAAACACTTATTTTTTAAAAAAGTTTTGTTAGGTGAATGACTGGGTTGGAATGATACACAAGAATCTCAACTTTCCCCCAATAGAAATAGACCAAGAAAGATGAAGACGCAGGGCTTGATGAGTGTCTTGACCCAGAGGATTCCAAGGTAACTTCATCATCTGAAGACACAGACAAAAATTTACTAACATTAGTTTAGAAAATAGTCACAGCTTCACTACAGTTAAGCCTTGCCAGGGGAGGTTACTGAGACATTTGTCACAGTTTAACCTTCTGATCTCAAGGAATGGGGGCCTGGCTGAGATTTCCAGAATTACTGACACAGGTTTCCTTCTAGCTTACCTACACAAGATTTCAAAAGCTACACAGAGGGAGTTCCTCCAAACAGCCAAGACAAAAGACTAAACTACTTCCACCTAAAGCAGGAAACAGAAATTGAAACACACAACAGAGGCACTGCACACCTTGGAGGAAAGCCAAATGATGATATGGGATGACTATAGGTCTGAAAAGATCTTACTGTAGTTCCTCAGGTCTAACCTAAAATTATCCACATAAACCAGGAAATCTGCTCATGGGGATATTACTGGAAGATTAAAAAACAAAATTTGCACTCAAATGTTCACAGCAGCATGATGCATGATTTATACTAGCCAAAGGATAAAACAATCTCAGTGTTCATTCATGGTGAAGAAATAAAGTATGGTACATCTGAGTAATGGAGTATTATTCAGCTGTAAAAATGAATCACAGATGTGTGCCTTAGCATGGGAAAAACTTGAAAATATTGTGCTAAGATGCCAAATCACATGTTATATGATTCTGCTTATATGAAATGTCCAAATTTAGCTAATCTATACACACAGAAATGAGAAATCAGACTAGTAATTGCCTAAGGCTAGAGATGAAAATAATTTAAGACTTGTGTCTCAATCTCTACCCGACACAAAGATACTGAGAATAAAGATCAAGGAACCTTCTCAAGATTTTCCAAGTGGAAAAAGTAGAGCTGAATGACTATAAACAGTGTCAGGTTCAGAGATGGAGAGTGTAGGAGTCAGTTTTTTGTTAATGTGATGAATTCCTGAGCAAAACAGACCATGGTAGGAAAGTTTTGTTTTGGTTCAGTTTCCAAGGATTTAATACAACATGACAGAGAGGTCAAAGAAGAACAAAGTGGCTCACCTCATGGTGGCAGGAGAAGAAAAGGGGGGCAGAGAGAGGAGGACAGGGAAGAGGATGATAGAGAGAGAAATAGGAGTTAGAAGAAGGGGGGTCAAAATGTGCTTGTGGTGATGGGATTTCCCTCTAGCTCTTTTACTCTATCCAGGCTCCAGCCTGTGGGATGCTTGTGTTAGAAGCCAGAGTGGGGCCAGAGTTCCCCCTTAAGTTATCCTCTCTGGAAATGTGCTCACAAATACACCCAGAGGGATACCTTGACAATTTCTTAAGGTTCTTCTTAATCTAATCCAGTTGAGAACCAACTGCAAAGGGAAAGAAAAATTAACAAACAAACAAACAAAAACCAAAGGTGTAGTTTTTTGTTTTTGTTTTTTCTCTTTGGGAGCCCACCACTTAGCTCCCAAATAAATACATGGAGGCTTATTCTTGCTTATGAATGCCTGGCCTTTGCTTAGCTTGTTTCTAGCCAGCTTTTCTAACTTAAATTATCCCATCTCTTTTTAACTACATTTTGCCTCTGGGTTTTTTACCTTTCTTTATTCTATTTATCTTTCTTTTCTTCTTACTCTGTGACTGACTGTGTGGCTGGGTGGCTGGCCTCTGGCACCCTCCTTTCCTTCTTCTTTTCTCATTCTTCACTTTTCCTGTTCTTTTCTAGCCTAGATATCTCCTCCTATTTATTCTCTCTGCCTGCTAGCCCTGCATATTTCTCTCTCTGCCTAGCTATTGACCATTCAGCTCTTTACTGGACCAATCAGATGTCTTAGACAGACAAAGTAATACAGCTTTACAGAGTTAAACAAATGCAACATAAAAGAATGCAACACATCTTTGCATCATTAAACAAATAACACGCAGCATAAATGAATGTAGCACATCTTAAACTAGTATTCCACAACATAAAGGCTACGATCACTGCTGGGCTAGCCACCTGCTAGGGTGTAGAGAAGGAGAAAGAAAGTAACAGAGAACAAGAGCAAGAAAAGATGGACACTGAACATCACAATGTAGAGGGGAAATCTAAAATGAGTATCACTACTGGCTCTCTAACTTCTCGTGCCCAAACACAAATAAATTATGACTGGCCTGGTAAAAGAGAGGCAGGGAAAGCTATCACAAACAGAATTGTAGAAACATCCTCAACAAGTAAGGACCAGTCTTCCCAAGCAGTCTAGAGCAGGTGGTCGCAGTGGGAGCACTGAACACCACAAACTGTCTACATTCAGCAAAACAAAGCTGAGCATTTCTTTATGAGCACCAGGAACTCCCTATTTGTGGATGTCACTGATTGGTAGGCACCAGGCTAGTGGGTAGTAACCACAAGCCAGGCACCTGGGTAGGTGCTGGGATATATGTTCCTGCAGAAAGCACTGTGTCTGTCCCTGGAACCCTGACACAGGTGCTAAAAACAAAACAGTGAACAAGGAAAGACATGGGAGCAGTGCCACACCAGGGATAAGTCTCTCCCAAAGACTGGTGTGTTTGAGAATTATTTCCTGGCCTGTAGCACACTGGGAGGTAAAGTAGCAGTTCTCAACCTGTGGGTCATGACCCATTTGGAGGTTGAACAATCCTTTCACAGGGGTTGCCTATGACCATCTACTTATCAGATATCTACACTACAATTCATAACAGTGGCAAAATTACAGTTATGAAGTAGCAACAAAATAATTTTATGGATGGGAGTCACCACAACATGAGGAACTGTATTAAAGGGTCACAGTATTAGGAAGGCTGAGAGCCACTGTGATAGTCTTTAAGAAGTGTGGCCTGTCATCAGAGAAGCTTCCTCCTGCAGCAGATGGGAACAAACAGAGAAACTCACAGCCAGATATTACACCGGGAGAGACCTGGGAACACTCAGCCCTAAATGGGATGTCTCCATCAAATCCCTCCCCTCAGAGCTCAGGGAACACCAAAGAAGAGGAGGCAGGAAAAGGGAAAGAGCCAGAAGGGATGGAGGACACGAAAAAAAGTTCTAAATCAACACGAGCTTTGCTCATATGAACTTACAAAGACTAAAGTAGCATGCACAGGGATTGCACAGGTCTGCACCAGGTCTTCTATGCTTAAATTATGTCTTCCAGTTTAGTGTTTTTGTGGGATTCCTGGGTATACAAAGGAGTGGGTATGTGATTCTTGCATCTTCTCTTGGGTTCTTTTCCTTCTGTTGGTTTGTCTTGTCCAGCTTCATTGACATAGTTTTTGTTTTAAAATATTTTATTTTGTTATCTTTCTTTTAAATGAATTAATGAAAACCTAGCCATTAGAGTAAAGATTAACAACTGAACCGTCACTTATACCTGCTGGAAAAGGGAAAATCAGTTTTGCCCAATAGAGTGGCACTGGGTACATCAAACACTGCAGAGCAGGCCTCATGTTCAGGAGTAGTTGACCAACATATAATAGACTCCACAATTGTGTTTAGGGGTTTATTTTTTGTTTCTTAATTTTAATATATGCTTTTATTTGGTTACAGTTTTGTGGGTTTTTTTTTTCTTTTGTTCTTTTTGGATGTTGGATTTATTCTGTTTTCTTGTTTTAGGGGGTTTTGTTGTTGTGTTGGGTTTTGTTTGTATTTTTTTAAATTTGAGTGTGTAGGGATTGGAAGAAGATCTGGAAGGACTTGGGGGAGGGGAAGAATATGATCAAAATATATTTAAATTTTAAAAATTGTTTTAAATAAAATAATAATAATAAACAATAAAAAGAAGAAGTGTAGCCTAATGGGAGGAAGTAGGGCCCCTGCAGGTGTGCTCTTGAAGGGAATATTGGAGTCTCAGACCATTATATATAGCAGTCTCTTCTCTGCTAATGACCACTGAGAGGTAAGAAACTTCCCCTGCCATCTATTCTCTGCATAAAAGCCTGTATTTCTCAAGAGCCAAAAGCAGCACAGCCAAGATTCGAGGGCTGAAATTTCTAAAACAGAAAGTAAAATAATCCTTCCATCTTATTAAGATCATTGTCTCAGGTTTTGTTTGTTTGTTTTTGTTTTTTTTGTTTTTTTGTTTGTTTGTTTGTTTGTTTTTCAGAAATACAAAGCTCACTGACTGACTCAAACAGCAAGATGGTCAAAATGTTCCACACTCCTCATAAGCCATCCCACAAAACAGGTGCCATGTCACGCATTTGAGATCAGCATTAAATAACTCTGGTTCATTCAGTGAAGGCTGGGTTCTTCAGATTTTACTCCCACCTCCTTTTTTTTCCGTGTCCTCACCTTGATAGATGTTGAATTAGTTGTGGATGGGGGATGCTCATAAGAGCTGTAACCATCCCAACACTAAAAAGCAGTGATACCTCAAACCATCCAACCAATGGGCTCCCTTTACTAATTGGAATATCTCTGAAGCTATCAACTTTAGAGCTGCCTTAAGATCCTTGAAAACCACCACACAGATTACCTTGACATCTCATTTTTCTTCCATATGCCTTCCTTGGCAATAAAGAGCCACACTTTGGTTTTCATACTTCTTGGTCAATTTCCAATTGTTGCTTGGAGTAGCATCATCATCAGGGCATCTTCTTTATGCTTTGAGACTGTGTGCTACAAATCAGCCATACATGACTTGATTCGGAGTTTAGAAAGTCTTTCTATCTCCTCCTCTGTATCTTAAGTTGCCAAACCAAAGTTGGACTTGAAAACTCATGCCATTAGGCTAGTCTTTACCATTCCCCACACAACCCCCCAAACCAGTGCTTTCTATGGTTGAAATCCTGTAGAACTGAAGAACCAATGAAGGGGTGAGGTGGACATGTTAATTCCTCTGGAAACATTGTCCCTGTTCCAAACTTTACCCTATTGCTGCCACTGTCAGCAATGGTGTCAATCTTGAGAGCAGACTTAGCCACACAAAGCAAAGTCTTAGTAAGAATTTCTTCTAGTGGTTGTAAAAGAGCTCTCCCAGCATTGTCATTACATGTGTTTAATGAGATAGAAGTGCCTGTTCATCTGTCCAGAACCCTGTGGAACCCTCTCATTTGTAGCAATAGGAGATTGGATCCTTCTGGGAACAACCATCATCACAAAGGCCTGGAGCACCTCCTATTGTGTCTGAGAGAATGGGAGCATGTCTACCACAGAGGGCTTGATCCTGAATTTGTCTTCAAAATGCACCTTCATAAAATTCCAGCACTCAGGAGGTGGAGGCAGGAAGATTAAGGAGTTCAAGGACATCATCAACTACAAACCAAGTTCAAGGCCAGTCTAGACCACATGCGATCCTGCTTCAAAAACTTACCAACAACAATAAAAAATATCCTGCTATCAAGTCTGGTGTAGAGTAGAATGCCTACTGCTGCACTACTCCATGTACAGAGCAGGACAACTATAATCCTAACTACTCAAAAAGCAAATTAGGAAGAAGGCTGAAGTCCAGAGTTGGAAACCAGCCTGGCAGCATGGTGGGATCCTACCCACAGCAAAATGCCTGTCACACCACTCAAAATGCAAAGCAGTAAGACTGGCAAGCCTGAACAACACAGTGGGGAGCTATCTCTAAAGAAATCAATCAATAAATTAATACATTATTAAGTGATCCAAGAATCAATAAGCCTGTACAGTGCATATAACATAAGAACACATTATGTAGTTGGAAATGGTCTTGACTATTCTTCACCTTCCCCGACCCCCTCCACCAGTATCTTCAAAGAAGCAAGATCAGGACAGGAATAAAATGCTTTTTGATGGGCTCTTGCCTGTAAAAATTTGAATTTTTATCTATACTACACACTTGAGTATTGTAGGAAAGAGAGAAAGCTTCAAAGTTACTTCTTTCTGCAGGTCCATTCCTTAAGAGAGAAAAATGAAAAGCTGTTATTCTTCCATTCATCAAATAGTTTAATACTATCAAAATTCCAGATGAGAAAGCTGCAGAGATATTTAAAGCCTTTCTTATGTCAAACATCTAGGCAAAATGCTATTCCAAGAATACACTATAGAGAAATAAATTCTAAGAAACAAATAGGAGACAGTAATTCTCTAGATTATGTCTACATCTTGTATTCTTTTTAAGCATTGGTTTAGAATTTTTAATTCGTGTAGAGAGGGTATGATGGTGCAGAGAACTTACCCATTAAACTGAAGCAAAGCCAGAGGGTAACAAATGGACAGTAACAGAGAAGAGAAGAATTAGCATATAGGTCTACCAGAGAAGGAGTACTGGGAATCACTAGAGACAACCAGTAGGCAGGAAGAACGGGAAGCTTTGAATATAAAGATAAATGTTTTCCATTTAAGAGAAGTTCATGACACTCTTTGTAAAAGAAGAGAAAGATAATTTTGAAGCATCATTTGAAGAGATACTTTTGAAGAAGGCCCAAGACAAGCAAAACGGCAAAGACTGTCACTATGAGACAGGTGAGTAAAGCGTCTGGGCATGCTCATTTGCATTTGTTTCTCTCAGAAAGAGCAGAGCACTTCATAACTTTCATAAATCCCCTCCCTCTCTCATCCAGAAGAGCCATGGGAGCTAAAATAGATGTGATAGTGACCTATGAGTCTTGTGAAGGGTGCAGCAAGGGCCACCCCCTTAGCTTACCTTCCCCGTTTCCAGAGTTCCTAGAAATCACAAAAACATCTAGTATATTGAAGGAATTCAGTTTGGGGCTTATTTTATTTTGTGGTACCATCCTCTTCTTCTTCCTCCCTTTCTTCCTCCTCCTTCTCCTTTTTCAGAGGAGAAAGTAGAGAGAAGGTAGAGCAAGAGAAGGAAGAAGAGTTCTTCCAAAGCCCAGGAAGAACATACTCCCCAGTCTCCATCACCACTTACTACTTTTCTGAAAACGGACAAGACTGAAAGTGATACTTCTGAGACAAAAAAGCAAAATGAATTTCCAGTTTCTTTTAATCTAAAGATTATATTTATGATGCATGCTGTTGGGTTGCTTTTTAAAATTCAGGTGAAGTTTGACAAGTTAAATGAGCTTTGGTGTAATTAAGTTTATGAGCACAGAGGAAAACAATAAGCTTTATTAACTAGGGAAAGAACGTGGGTCCTTAGATTCCCTGGGGAAGCTTACAACGACAAAGGACATAAGTTTACAGGAGTTAAATACACATGAGATTTTATGTTATAGACCCAATGAATTGCAACGAGTCTAAGAGTTGAAATTGGTTTACAGGACATTAGTCTCTCCTGGGACACATGAGCAGACACAGGAGCATGCATGCCTCTCCTGTTGTTTTGTTTGTTTGTTTGTTGTTTTTTTCTCACATCAGCACATGTGGCAAAGCTCTGCAGGCCTAGACATTCCTGGGTTGAAGTTCAGTAACCAGTCTATCAGGAGCAAGTTGTGAAGACTGTGTTTAGGCAAAAAAAGAAAATACATAGGAAGTCAATGCCCAGAAGAGGTGGGAGAAAGTCATGAAGTATAGCCCAAAGGAAGACAAGATTTGTTAGACTGGTTGATGTCACCACTGTCACTGGGCTACTTTTTTGAGATGTATACAGACACATGTGGATTCCAGGCTGAAACCTGGAATTCTGTGCATCAGAGGCATGGCCAGAGGCTAGAGGACTCTGCTTTTCCTGTGGCTGCTGTTCTTCCAGAAGCCAAGACTTACACAAACTAAACTTCCTTTTTTAAGTACCATTTGGCTAACCAGAATCATGTTAATTAGTGCCCATTGCTGGCATGCTAGCAATGCTTACAGAATAATATTTCAGCAATTAGAAAATCCAGCTGAGTTTGAAAGTGTAAACTTAGAATTAGATACAGAGACACACACACA
>CABHPH010151175.1:23623-44130 GCA_902168325.1 Peromyscus nudipes | reverse complement strand
GTCCTGGAACTCACTTTGTAGACCAGGCTAGCCTCGAACTCACAGAGATCTGCCTCATGCTTAAATGGGCATGCTCTCTCCACATAAGTAAGAACCCAGGTCACATTCAAAGGTTCCACTTTGCTGTTTTCCCACCAGGATGCTGAAAAGATGAATTTTATTGTCAAGGCGGGATAGAGAGGGAAGCTGGAGCCATTAGGACTTTATTGGTCTTATGGTATGCTCTCTCTCCCGCTCGTTCTCTTTAGTCGGCTGACCTTCAGGAAGTCATGTTCACGGCCCTCATAAAGGACAGGCCCAAGTTTGTCCGCCTCTTCCTGGAAAATGGCCTGAACCTGAAGAAGTTTCTCACCAACGATGTCCTCACAGAGCTCTTCTCCACCCACTTCAGTACCCTGGTGTACCGGAATCTGCAGATCGCCAAGAACTCCTACAATGACGCACTCCTCACCTTTGTCTGGAAGCTGGTGGCAAACTTCCGTAGAAGCTTCTGGAAGGAAGATAGGAGCAGCAGGGAGGACTTGGATGTAGAACTTCATGTACGTAACGGTGGAGCTGTCTGTTTGAATTCAGTTCTCTGCTCTCATGTTTCTATTCCCAGAATTCAGTTCTCTGCCTCCACCTTTCCTGTTCTCTTCCTGATTGCCATAAAGCAGCTAGAAGGGTGACATGCATTTTCTCTACCATCTTTCCTAAAGAAGTCACTGGTAAGTTTCTGATGTCTTGCCCTAGCCCCTGGCTCTGTTTAGTTACATCATTTCTAGATCACAAGACTCATGTGACACACTTTCTAAGGCTATTTGATGGGGAGCAGGGACAAACAGATGGCTTCCTGCTCTTGTTTCAGCCTGTTTACAAAAATAGCTCGCTGCTGCCCAGGTGAAAGAATGAAGGACTGGCAGTAGTTCTATGCATAAATGGAGTAGTGGATATTTCCATCAGAGCAGATGTGAATGCCCTGCCATTCCTTTTTGAGTATGGGCAGGTCCAGTTCCACACAACAGCATCAGCAATTATTACCAGCATTTTCTCTGATCAGAGTCCAGGGCTACTGAATGCCCCAACGGCCCCTCATCTAGAGGAGATGATTCAGGGGCACAGTGAAGTGAGCTTCATGGCAGCCTGCTTGGTGATGAGCCTTCTACTGGTCTCTTTCTTTTCTGACTTCATTTCTTCAGTCTCTAAAACACTTTCCTCAAATTCTTATCTCAGGATTGCTGCTGGGGAAACCCCAATTAGATCATTATCATTTGTAATTCTGAGATTTTTAAGTGTGTGTGTGTGTGTGTGTGTGTGTGTGTGTGTGTGTGTGAATGAGTTCAGTGTGTGGTTGAATTGAAAGTGTAGATCTTCTGATTGACATTATTTATGTTAAAATTTTTGAAACACAGCACATAACTGGGCCTCGTATGTACAGTTTAGAGTTTAGTCAAACCAGCAGGGGAGCTGAAGGGGGACACACACACACACAGCCACTTTCCATCTGAAAACATTCCTTCGAAGATACAGAATATGAGCCAGACCTCCAATCTTCGAATAACAGTCCGAAGAAATAAGCACATTTTATGTGGTGACAATTGGATGTAAGCCACAGGAAAGTTAGATTTAATCTGACCACGCTTTCCCTCTAGGTGAGAAACTGATCTATAGAATGGAGAAGAATTGCTTTCTCCATGGCGTATCCAAAGTCATCTAGTCTTTAAATTGCTCTCAGCACATTTTTCCCCTTCATATCGTCTCATACAGTTGTACTTTGTCTTTTATGCTTGATGAAAGATTTTGTGTCAAATCACACCACCTGCTGAGCTGCAGTGAACGATGAGACTCACACCACCATGCTGCTAAAACAGACTCAGCCCTAAGCCCTAGAGGTCTCCAAACGGAGGGCCTGTTTCTCATCTTTCTGACCATCCCATTTCATTGTTAGAATAGTGGACCTAAAGTGGGTTACATTTGCATGTGGTGACCCGATGTTCTGACCCCTCTCAGGATGCATCTCTCACCACCCGGCACCCCCTGCAAGCTCTCTTCATCTGGGCCATCCTTCAGAACAAAAAGGAACTCTCCAAGGTCATCTGGGAGCAGGTAAATGCCCAGGCCCACACTAAATCGGTGCCAAATACATGCTGTGTTATAGGAGTCTGGTCTAACCTACACTCATATGCCTACTTTAGAATTTGGGGATTCTGGTGCACAGGTCCATGGCTATGCCTCTGGTTGCATGTCCTTGGAGGCGTGCCTAGGATGGGTGGTCCCCAGAAAGGAGTCAGCTAAGGGTCCTCCAGTACACTCCTGTGCATTTTTCCCAAGTATAAGAAGCTTTGATATTTAACTTAATAAATTAATTTCTAAGCCCTTACCTCATGTGCACAAGGCCTTAGGTTTGATCCCCAGTACTAAGTAATAATAAGATTAAAATAAAAACAGTGATCTCTAGCTATATTCCATTATGAACCAGGAGGTAGGGCCTATAAAAAATTCTGCTTTGAAGTAGTTATTGAGAATTTTCTTATGGTTTGGTACGTCACTATTTCTATAAATATGGACACCTGTGCTTCTGTCTCTACTTCAGCCCTTGACTGCTGAATTTAGACACAGCCTTTGGTTACACGGCTCAGGTCTTCAATGTTCTCACTCACTCCCCCTGTACCCTGGCTGTTCCAGCATGATAACATTGAGAAGATAGGTCAGCCAGGCTTCCTGCCGTCAGAGACGTAGTGTCTCCCAATATTTATCCAGGGATTTTCTTTTTATATGCTGATTCCACCGACAAGACCAGGAATAGTTTGCTGAGGTCCAAGTCTGTGTCCCAAGCACATTACAGACCTGACTTTGAATAGCAATGAGTAGTTGACTTTGCCATTTCCTGCTTGTCTATACTTTTAAAAAGTTAATGTCGATGTTACCGCTTCAAGAGATTATGAATTAATCAACATTTCTGCATCTCTGCCCCCCTCCAAAAGACCAAAGGCTGTACTCTGGCAGCCTTGGGGGCCAGCAAGCTTCTGAAGACCCTGGCTAAAGTCAAGAATGACATCAACGCTGCCGGAGAATCAGAGGAACTGGCCAATGAGTATGAGACCCGAGCAGTGGGTGAGTGTCCCATAGCCTTTGCCAAGATACCTCCCTCAGAAGGCTTGGGAGGGGGAGGGGCTGTTTTAGGTAAGGAGGGGTAGAGGATCCTGAGGCCTTCCCAGAGAGCAAGGCCCTTCTGCCTGTGTCCGGACAGAATCCCGTCAGAGAGGGTACTCCCTAGGTGTTGAAGGCATCTCAGTTCCATAAGCATGTATCAATACCCTCTGCATCGAAGAGCCCTGACGACTGTGTTGTGTCTGAAGGAAGCGTCTGTGTAGTAAAGGTCACGTTTGGACAGCTTTCTCTATGCCTGGATCCTCATGCCCCATCTGCTCAGGTTTTGACGGGGGTAGGCAGGCTAGGCTCCATGTCTACCAGCTGAGCCCAGCCCTCCCCTCCGTGATGATGCAGAGTTGTTCACTGAGTGTTACAGCAGTGATGAAGACTTGGCAGAGCAGCTACTGGTCTACTCCTGTGAAGCCTGGGGGGGGAGCAACTGTCTGGAGCTGGCGGTGGAGGCTACAGACCAGCATTTCATCGCTCAGCCTGGGGTCCAGGTAAGCAAGAGCCAGACCCTGAAAAATGTACCCAGGGGTGGGCCTGACATCACACACTACCAGTAGCATTAAGAAAATGACATTGATAGTCTAGTTCCCTCATCCTGTGTAAAGACCATTGAGGGAGTGTCTGGGTGTCAATGAAGGATGATGACACATTTGCTTTTGTGAAAAGCCTCACCTCAGAGACGGTACAGGAGTGTGTCAGTCAACTTTCCACCACTGTAGCAAAATGCCTGAGGTAATCGTCTTAAAAAGAGGAGAGGTTTGTTTTGGCTCACAGTGTCTAGAGGTTTTAGCTCATCGTTGGTTGGGCCCATTGCTTCTCGGTACACGATGAGGCAGGGCATTATGGCCAGAGCACCTCATGGCAGCTAAGAAGCCAAAAGAGTGGGGGAGAGGAGGAACCAAAGTCCCTTTGAGGGTCCCCCAATGGCCTAAGATCTTCCCCTAGGTCCCATCCTCTTAAAGATTGTACCACCTTCCCAAGTGTCACACTGGAAACTATGCCTTTAGGGATGGACCTTCAGAAAATATCAAAGACCCAAGCCACAGTGTGATGCCTAGCTTTAATTGTCAACTTGACATACTGGAAAATCACCCAGAAAGAGTCTCAAGAAGGGATTGTCTAGATCAGGTTGGCCAGTGGGTGTATCTGTGGCAGGTTGCCTTGATTGCTTGGCTGATGTGGGAAGACCTGACCCACTATGGGCGGTACTGTTTCCTAGTTTTGGATCCTGGACTGTAGAAGAGTAGAGAAGGCTAGCTGAATATGAAGTACACATTAATTTCTCTCTGCTTTTGATTGTGGATGTGATTATGCCTCAAGCTCCTGCCTTAATGTCCCTGAAACGATGGACTATGATGTTGGACTGTGAGCTAAGATAAAGCCTGTTTCTAAGATAAAAACTGTGATTTTTGTCAGGTGATTTCTATCACAGCCACAGAAATGAGACACATGGCAAGGAGAAAGAATTCTTCGGGATTCCACAAAGCAAATTACAATGATGAACTGGCTCTGGGTCCCCCACCTAGGCCTTGGTCCATTAAAGCAGATGTGAGATGATGGACCTCAGTTTTTATCTGTGAAATGGGCAGAGTTGTGCATGTTAGGTATTTTTCCGTGACAAAGTAATGGCAGAGGCGACTTAAACAAGGAGACACCTGTCTGGCTCATAGTTTCAACCCAATGCAGCAGAGTTCACGGTGGTGACACTTCAGTCCCAGTGGACTGGGAAGCAAAGAGTGGGAGTGGGACCCGGCTTAGGCTATAACTCTACAAGGCCCACCCTCAGTGGTCCACTTCCACCAGCCAGACCCAAGAATCTCCCCCAAACAGCATCACCAGCTGGGGACGAGGTGTTCAAGCCCATGAACCTGTGGGGGATTTTCTTACTCAAACAGCAGTTCTGTGGTCAGAGAGTTGCTATGGTGATGCCACGAAATTCTGTGTGAAAGGGAAGGTCAGCTGCGTCGGCCGCTACCACTGCCATCACGGTGAGTGATGGAGAAATCATGAGACGACGAAGCTGGTCCTGAGGCGAGTTAATCAGGCAGCAGCTTAACTGCGCCCACAGTTGCACTAGACGGTTCTAGATCTCGTCAGGCAGGGAGAGAGGGAAGGGCCGTTGCTTGTTACGTGTTTCATGGGCACCTTGCTTGCGGAGGTGGGTGTAATTCATTTTATTTTGAGGATTCAGGGCTAAGAGAGGTTCTAGAGTATTTCCCATGCTTGCTTGCTAGGAGGTGGTAGTGCTGGGATTTAATCCTCTGTGGATTGCCTCCCATTTGCATTATACCAGGTGGCGGACAAACAGACCCCAGACAAGGCTTTTAGTCCAGCTCTGGAGGTGAGCTGGAAGTGGTTAGCAGGCAGTGAGTTGGGGGAGGAAGAAGCAGACATGATGTGTTAGGAAGGAAGGTGGCCCTTGGAGTTCTTGGGAGCCTTTGGGTCCCCTGTAGAACTGCTGCAAGTCCCAGGGTGTCCCAATATGCTGCTTGCTGGGTGCTCTTTCTGGGGTCTATCTTGCCCCTCCTCAGTCAAGCACACATCTGTGGAGTAGCCCCAAGAGGACATGCAGGGCACACAAGAGAAGCACTTGTCCTCCACCCAGTAGAAGAGCGGGTGCAGGGCTAAGTCCACAGCTCACCAGTCCCAACCCTCTTAGTGGTAATGAGTGGCCCCGGCTTTCCCTCGCTCTGCCCTCTTCCATGCCAACCCCCGCCTGGCTCGCTTGCTTTGTTGTACAGCTGTGGGTTTCTTTGATGTGGTCAAGTCCCCTGTCCCTGTCTATCTTTTGGTGGCAATATGATGTTTCCAGTTTCCACAGGGAAGCCCTTCCTGCCCCCACCTTTGGGGGCTGGCACAGTGAATAAGGGGAGGGTCCCCATGCATTCCATCTTGACTTTATCAGCAGCCACTCTTTCCCTGACTTCCTTTTAGCTTCAGAATGAAAACATCTGTCTGCTTCCACCCAGGAACCCCGGGGGACTCCACAGACTGCATTGGCCCTGCCTTTGAACTTAGCATCTCTGGAGACCCATACTTGTTTAAGCTTACACAAATAAGAACTATAGTAGTTAAAAATTCATAGGTTTAGTGAATTTTCAGTCACGCCACTCTCTTTTTTAAAGCTCATTGAATTGAACTTAGAAAAAAAGACTTGAAAATCAAACAGAATTTTAAGTTGCTTCTTCATGCCTTAGAATCCAGACAACATCTGAAAAATTAAAGCCGAGCTGGGCAGTGGTTGCGCACGCCTTTAATCACAGCACTTGGGAGGCAGAGGCAGGCGGATCTTTGTGAGTTTGAGGCCAGCCTGGTCTACAGAGCGAGATTCAGGAAAGGCGCAAAGCTACACAGAGAAACCCTGTCTCGAAAAACCAAAAACAAAAAACAAAAACAAACAAACAAAAACAAAAACAAAACAAAAACAAAAGAAAGAAAAAAAGAAGAAAAATTAAAGCCATTAATGTAGAGGTTAACTGTTTTGGGGGTGTGCAGGGCTGGGAAGAATGGCTGTGTCCTATTCCCCGTATACTTGTATCAACAAGGACTGTGTTTTCTGTCTCTGTTTCCTTCTAGAATTTTCTTTCTAAGCAATGGTATGGAGAGATTTCCCGAGACACGAAGAACTGGAAGATCATCCTGTGTCTATTTGTCATCCCCCTGGTGGGCTGTGGCCTTGTATCATTTAGGTGTGGACTGGGGCATCTAATCATGTGTGTGAGCATCTGTGTGGTGTATGTGTTTGAGCATCTGTGTAAATGGTTGTAAGCCTAGAACTTAGAACGTCCATTATGGCATCTATATGCTTGGTCTGGCGTCTTCCTGGCTTTCTAGTTTTGCCCTGTCCTTGTCTGTGGTGGGAAGTAAGCCATAGCCCTTCCTCTGTGTGTGTGTGTATATGTGGATATGTGTGTGTGTGTATGTGTGTGTGTGTGTGTCTGTTTGAGTACATGTGAGTGTGCATATGTATCTGTATATGTAAGTATGTGTGTTTGTGCATTGTGTGATTGTGTGTGATTGTATCAGTGTGTATGAATCTGTGATTGTGTGTGTGTGTGTGTGTGATTGTGTTGGTGTGTATCAGTGTGTGTGAATGTGTGCAGCTGGTGACTCTGTCCTGCCTCTGGCTTGCTCCAGGAAGAAGCCCATTGACAAGCACAAGAAGCTGCTCTGGTACTACGTGGCCTTCTTCACGTCACCCTTCGTGGTCTTCTCCTGGAACGTGGTCTTCTACATCGCCTTCCTCCTGCTGTTTGCCTACGTGCTGCTCATGGACTTCCACTCGGTGCCGCACACCCCCGAGCTCATCCTCTACGCCCTGGTCTTCGTCCTCTTTTGTGATGAAGTGAGGCAGGTAGGCAAGTGTGCATCGCTTTTCCCAGGGAGAGTGAATAAATGTCTGTTTCACACCAGACGAGGCACTGACCACACACCAGAGAGATGATTCCATACGAGTCTAGTTTATGGAACCAGTGACCTTATCGGGGTAACTGACAAGAGGGTGGGTGACTTGAAGGCAGCTACGTCATCAAAAGTTCACCCAGACACGTGACAGCTGCATCTGGGGAACTCAAAGCCTAATCTGGGGACAAATTGCTCCACCAGAGTTTCCTGCCCCAGCAACTGTAATTGTTTACATTTAACCTTGGGGAGGCGCCTGTGAGTCCTGTAACTTTCGGTGTCCTCTGAGCCTCCTTGCCAGCCAAGAGAGAATGTTTCAATTTGGAGGAGAGGATGTTTCCATTTGGAGTAAACAGTTACAACACCGGGCACTTCCGCAAGGTGCCGGCAGCGGGCAGCAGCTTCCTGACACAAGAGCAATAGGAGCTGTTTGTGAAGTACAAATGCAGTCATTATGCCGCAAGTAGATTCCTACCTGGTCTATGGACCTGAAGGTGATTTTCAAATTCTAAGCACAGTGAGATCTCTTAGCATTAAATTCATGCCATGTTCCCTAACTAATGTTAACCAACAAGCATGGCTCAGCCAAGGAAGATGCCTTCCTTGGCTTTAATTGCCAGCTTGACACAGCCTGCAGTCATCGGAAGAGAACCTCAACTGAGGAGTCATCTAGATAAGATTGGCATGAGAATATGTCTGTGGGGGATTGTCTTGATAGCTAATTGATGGAGAGGTCCCAGCCCACTGTGGGCAGCACCATCCCTAGGAAGGTGGTTCTGAGCTGTATAAGAAAGCCAATTGGGCCGGGCGGTGGTGGCGCACGCCTTTAATCCCAGCACTCGGGAGGCAGAGCCAGGTGGATCTCTGTGAGTTCGAGGCCAGCCTGGGCTACCGAGTGAGCTCCAGGAAAGGCGCAAAGCTACACAGAGAAACCCTGTCTCGAAAAACCAAAAAAAAAAAAAAAAAAAAAGAAAGCCAATTGGGCATGAGCTTGTGAACAAGCGATGTTCCCCTGTGTTTCTGCTCTAGTTTCGCTCATCAATGGAGTGTGACCTGGAAGGAGAGGTCAAACAAATCCTTTCTTCCCTGAGTTGCTTTCGGTTAGAGTGTTTGTATCAGAGCAACAGAAATAACCTAGGACAGAGGAAGAGTATGGTTGAGAGACCTTGGACTGAGCTCCTCCAGCATCGGGAGCCTTCTGCACACCCACCTTCACCATCACCAAGGACAGCTTGCCAAGCAACAAGACCTGGGGGCCTGTCCATCTAAAGCCCCCTAATTCCTAGCACATCAAGTCTTGTAATAATCCCTGTGGGTTCTTTCTGGTCCTTGTGTGCAGTTTCTTGGAGTGTGCAGGTTCGGGGATCCTTGCTCTGCCATTGAATGCACACTCTACCCCAGGCCTCATGGAGCAGGTACTTACCAAGGTAGTAGACGTTGAGGAAATTCATGTGGATGGTGAAGATGGCGCTGTCCTGACCATGATGAAAACAGGTCTCAGGAAGTCCTTTCAGATTCTGCTGTCATTTTGTTGTCTCTTCTGGACCCGAACCTTAAAATACACACCATTTAGCAAGTATGTGCTAGGTACACAACTTACGGGCTATTTACAGTTTACAAAGGCCTGGTGGTGGGAGAGATTGGGAAGGGCAGCAATGCTGCTCATGCCCTTGTGGGGCCCCGACTAGTCTAAGAACACGAAGTTGGCTTAAGTTGTCACGACAGCTCTCTCCAGTAGATCTTTATGTGCAGTCTTCAGGACTCCTGGGTCTCGAGGGATCCTGAGGACTTGTTTGCCTGTCCTCAGCATGGGTATGATTAGTGATCATGGATGTGGGGCCTGGGAGGGGTCTTGTCACCGGTGCCCAAATGTACCTGTCTTCTTGACTAGTAGGTAAGTGGTGTGGAAGGTGGTGGGGTGTAAGTAGAGGTGAGGGAAGAAAGCCCCAAGACACAGAAGATGGCTTGAGTAACGTGGACTGCCTATAGTTGTGGAGGGCTAAACACCAAGAGGAGGGTGTAGGTTGGGCTGGCCCCATTTAGTTCTATGAAGGAAACTATTCTATCCTATCCCCTGGCTCCTGGAAGTTTTCTGGCCATCTTTGCCATTCTGTGCCCCGTGGATGTGACACTTTGACCCCGGCTTCAGGTCCATATGGTGCCCTCCCTATGTGCAGGTGTGTCCTAATTTCTCCACTTCCTGGGGACAACAGTCATGTTGGATCAGGACTCCATCTTGACCTGTCCAGTTCCATCTGCAGTGACCTGATTTCCAAACAAGGTCACATTCCCAGGTAGAGGGTTGAGGACTTCAGTCTGGAGGTGTAACTCAGCCCACAGCACTTCCGTATAGCCTCTGTCTCTGCGGCCGGTCTTTACTCTCCGATTCTCTTTCTGGCTTATGAGTCACTAGCAGAGTGGGGTTGAAGTATTCTGTGTGATAATCAGTGAGGGGACACTCAGCATTCAGAGAAGAACTGTCTGGGTTAGAGGGTCAGTGGACTCAGAGCCAGTAGGGGATTAAGTCATGAGGACTGGGTGGGGAGGGGAGGGAGGCGCAGCGAAGGAAAGGGGTGGGGAGAGAGAGGAAAAACCCAGCTGGAGTTGCAAATAGGCAGTAAGTGATGTGTAGTGATTTGATTTCTTCCCTTCCTTTGGGTGCATTTCCTACTGAAGAAACTCCTGAGAGAAGCAGAAACATAGATCGCGTTGTCGTCTCTTGCACTGACCCCATCAGGGAGTCCTCTGAGCTCCCCAGGTCCTGACACATGCTCTGGTGGTCCACAGAACAGCATCAAGCAAGTGTGATCTACTTTAGACTTCCATTTGCTGTGCATATCTGAAGCTGAGAATGTGGTGTTAATACCGGAAGGGACAAGCAGGGTACTCATAAGTCACTCCTGAGGGTCACCATGGCTACTGAAGCCAGAGATGAGAAGATAGACAGAGGGACCCTGTCCTCACTCCCTTTTGAGCAGAGAAACCCTGGTGGCCTTTTCTTGGAATGATTGATAAAACATGAGCAAGTCTGTAGGCCGCTGCTGTGAAGTTTTATCCTTCAGGAATCTGTCACTAGAGAGTGCTGTTTCCCTTTGTTTCTGCAGAACCTTCTCTTTAGATTCCTAAACTGGATTTAGTTTCCTTCAAAGAAAAGCTCAGCAGGCCTGTGCAGTTTTACTAGACAAGATTCACGGTTGTTAGGGAAAACCCCTAACCAGGACATTGTCTGTTTTAAATTGTACCTGGGGCTCAGAAACCCAATGCTCTCTGGTGACAGGTGATGTCCCTTGCCCAGGGAAGGATGCTCACAGCTAATTGGGGATTTCTAACCTAGACAGTCAACAGTGCAAACCCAGCTAACTCACTCCTAGTAGAGCTAAGCAGATGCGGTGAATGTTGGTTTAAAATGTGGTAAGTTCCACCCCGCCTTCTCCAAAAGTTCCTTTAGTTCTGAGGCCATCACGGTGAAAGAAGACGATGGATGAACACATCCTGGCATTTCATGAACACAGCTTAGCCTTGCACTTTCCCCCTTAGACAAGAGGCTTCTTTTCATTTAAAACCCGAAATCTTTTCTCCCTGTAGTAGTATTCTAGTGGCCCAGGGTTCATCTCTTATTCCTGTAATACAGGTCAGGTGAGCCCTTCAGGTGAGGATGGGCTGGGATAGTAAGGATCAGAATGTATCAGACTCCCAGAGGGAGGAAAAGGAGGGCAGGTGGGCAGGGCCTGTGCCAACCCCTCTCCTCTTAGCAGGCATGGAGTAGCAAATGGCTACTGGTGCCCTGGGGATCAGCACTGCACAGATAAATGGGTGCTCCTGTGTCCTTCCCAGGGTCCTAACCTTTGAACCAGTGGGGAACCATGGTGGAACATGGTCTGACCCAGGCCACCCAGACCTGGGGAGTTCACCATTCCATCGTGATCTGGCAAAGGATGCTCTCCTCCTTTGCCGACTCACACTGTGTGCCCTGCCTGCCTTTGCATTCCAGAACGCAGGATATTGATGGACTGGGAAGTCCCACTACTCTCCCAGGACAGGTACCTTAGCCACCTTGTCTAGGCCTTGGGATCTGGGATAAAGTAGGAGATGGGATGTCCGAGATCCAGATAGACTTGGGTAGGTGAGTTCATGGGAAGTCACGAACATCCGTCTTTTATGGGAATCAGTACCACACCTTGTTGAATCCACTGTTCCCTGTTTTGAGCTGTCCTAGGATCTGGCCCTCGGGCTCCAGTAGCCAGATTCTGAACCCGTAGGCAAATGGAAGGGCTGCACAGCTAGGCTGGAGTTCTTCAAACCTAGTTTGTGGAGTTCAGTTAATAATCTTTCCTCCCTGTACATATTTTAAAAAGGTTTCACTAATCAAGTTGTCCTATTGTGTGCGTTTTCTTATATTTTTTACAATAGATACACAAATCTGTGGTGATGGCAGTCGGGATGACAGTTGGTAATGGTGCAGTGCACAGTCTACACTGTTGTCCGTAGTTACCCGGCTGGTTCATGTTTTCCCACACACATCACTCTCGTTCTCTGTGGCTTCATTTCGAGAGAACGGGAGAACACAGCCCCTTCTCTCGACTCTGACAGCTGCACATGTGGAAGAGAGTGGCTATCTTTCCGGTGCCCTTGGGACAATGGGGTTCTGGTAGGTAGGGCTCACTTGACACAAACGTCTCGAAAGCGCCCTGGGAGGAGCTGAGTGGACATTTGCAAGTCTGCAGGACTGGTGTCCATGCTGCCCATTCTTTGTCTGCCCCTTTCTTGTCACAGTGGTACATGAGTGGAGTGAATTACTTTACCGACCTGTGGAACGTTATGGACACACTGGGCATCTTCTACTTCATAGCGGGTATCGTATTCCGGTAAGCGGCTCCTTCCACCTTCCTACCTTCAGGCATTTGGGCACAAAAAAATGGAGAAAAAAAGTCCTGGACATCTCAAGTCCATGGATGGGCCACAAGGGGCCATTGCTCCAGCCCTGTGGAGACACAACTTGGCCAACATAAATTACTCCTTCCTCCCCATCCTGGGTTCTTCACAATTTCCCTTTTTGTTTTTCAAATTGACTTTGGGGGGCATAATTAGAATCCAAGGAGAAGGTACTGGGGCTGTTGAGTGTCTTCCAATGTTGATCCATTTTGGCCCACTTAATTTAAGGCGCATGTGACTTTGGCCAGCGTGCCGGCCCCGCAGTCCCGTCCAGGTATCAGTCTATCCCTCCAACCTCACAGCCAGAGCGTGTGAGAAGACAACTAAATCTCAAATGATGACCAAAGGCGAAACTGAGCTGGGGAGACGGCTCAGTCAGAAAAGTGCCCGCCATTCAAGTGTGAGGACTGTGTTCAGACCCGCAGAACCCGTGTCAAAACTGAGGATGACAGTACCCATCTGTAACCCGAACCCAGGCTGGGGCAAGATAAGCAGGTGTGGGAGCTCCTTGGCTGAATCGGTGAGCTCCAGGTTCAGTGTGATACCCTGTCTCAAAACTCAAGACAGAAAGCAACAGAGTGAGACACCTGCTGTGCACACCAGGATGCATGCACACATACACACCAGGTGAACTGTGAAATGCTGTGTCATGTCCCACACATTCTCTTTTTCTCTCCACAGGCTCCACTCTTCTAATACCAGCTCCTTGTACTCCGGGCGAGTCATTTTCTGTCTGGATTACATTATATTCATCCTAAGGCTCATCCACATTTTCACTGTTAGCCGGAACTTAGGACCCAAGATTATAATGCTACAGCGAATGGTAGGAGCCAGCAGCACCAGCAGGTGTCCTTCTCTTGCTCCACTCAGAGTCCATGGCTGACGGGAGGATTTTGTTCACGGCATAGCTTGTGGGTTTTTTGTTTGTTTGTTTGGTTTGGTTTTACTGTTTTTACCAGAGGCCACTTCCAGGGGAGATTTTAGGAAAGAGGACTATAAAGAACCAACAGTGCCAGCAAGTCACTGGGGTTTCCTGAGAGTTCACACTTTGTAGCATCTTCCATTCGAGTCTGAACAGCTCTCAGAGTATATGCAGGGAGGGGCTTTTATGCCATTTTTAATAGATGGGCTTGTTCTAGTTCAAGGAGGTGAACACGTTTCTTCAAATGGTAAACCAGATGTCTACAGATGATGGGATCCTAAATTCTACACCCTGTAATACCAATGTGGGAGAAAGGCCCTACCAGGCTTGTGCGACATACACACCATGAGAACACGGCAGGCTAGGCTGTTGCTCCCCAGGGCTGGTTCTGTCTGGAAATCAGATGGGTCACTGGATGAGCTCATGTGGACATCCCTTTCTAATGCTGAGGCTGAGTGTGTGGTTTTAATTCCAAGCACCTCTCAGGCATCCAGTCACCATGATGTCAAGCTGTGTGTGCAAAACACAGCAGAAAAAAAAAAGTAAATTGTTCTTGTCTCACAAGGGCTGCTTTTGTTTTCCGAAAAAGTAATTCTGTAAAAATAATTTGGGGGTTGAAAGAATGCAAGCATTGCCGGGTGTGCCTGGAGCCAGCTCGTCCCAGGCAGAGGCCCTCTGGTTTTTGAGCTGGACCCTCTCTCACAAAGCTGCTGTGTCTGAGCTTTTGGAGCTCAGCAAGCAATACTGCAGGGTTTGGGTTTCATTAAGAAGACATCTGCAAACCTAAAGGTGATATTCTATTTTTAAATTAGTGGCTGAGGGTTGGGGAGGTAGCTCAGTGGTAGAGTTCTTGCCTGGCATGCACCAGGGTCTTAACCCCCATAGCTGAGTCAATCAGTCGGTATGAGATAAATAAAGAAGTGGCCAGGCAGGTCGATGACTTAAACTCTCTGGGTCCTTGAACTTCTCTCCGCCCGTCTCCGTGGCTGGCTGGGAATGGCCAGGCTTCGTAGCCAGCCTCCGCGGGCATAGTTCTAACTGTTCTGATCTCCTCCCTCGGCAGCTGATCGACGTGTTCTTCTTCCTGTTTCTCTTTGCTGTGTGGATGGTGGCCTTCGGCGTGGCCAGGCAGGGGATCCTCAGGCAGAACGAGCAGCGCTGGAGGTGGATCTTCCGCTCTGTCATCTATGAGCCCTACCTGGCCATGTTTGGCCAGGTGCCCAGTGACGTGGACGGTAAGCCCGGCTCTGCGTGGACAGCGGTGGAGCTGGTGGTGATGGTGCTGGCATCCTGGACCCGTCCCTGAGCCTTTCACCTCCTTTCTTTGCTCCTAAATAAGATCTTACCTTGTTCTCAGTTCAATCTTTATGTCTTTTTATTTCTTTATCAGTATTTCTGAGACAAGGTCTCTAGCCCAGGCTGGCCTTGAATTTCCTATGTAGTCAAGGATGACCCTGAAATCCTGATCCTCCCACCCCTGCTGAAATTATAGGCATGTGCCACCATGCCTGGTTACTGTCATGCTGGAGGTTGAACCCAGGGCTTCATGCATGCTAGGCAAGTACTCTACCAACCGAGCCACATGCTCAAGTTTTTAAAAATCATGACATATCGAGTCGGGCGGTGGTGGCGCACACCTTTAATCCCAGCACTCGGGAGGCAGAGGCAGGCGGATCTCTGTGAGTTCGAGGCCAGCCTGGGCTACAGAGTGAGTTCCAGGACAGGCTCCAAAGCTACACAGAGAAACCCTGTCTCGAAAAACAAAACAAACAAACAAACAAAAAAAAAATCAAAAAAAAATCATGACATATCTCAGCAGGATAGAGTGGGACAGTCCTTGCTGGTTCAGACAGGAATGTTGTCAACCGTACCTCCCTATATATCACAGTGTCCAGATTCCCATTTATTCCTAACAAGCATGTAGTTGTTAGTGCCTTCGGTTGACGTTTCTTCCATCAGTAGCCCACTCTCCAGCAGGCTGTGGGAGTAAGGTTGCTGGTGGCATGGTGGCTCTATTGTGCCCATACTCAGGCTGTAAAAGTGAGGTATGGGGCATACACGACTTTGTGTTCTGGGCGGACTGTGTGGAGGGGTTTCACGATATTGACAGTAGCCCTGACTTCTTGTCTCCCATCCTGCCAGCATGAGCTACGCTGACTGACAGTTTCCTTGAGCCAGGACTGGGCCTGGCTGGTGGCATTTCTCAGCTCCTCTGATTTCCCCTCCTGTACTCTCTGCCTCTTCCAACTCTGAGAAACAGGACTTTTCCATGCATGCAGGGGTGGAAAGGTCCTTGGGACCCTCCAGTTGGCGCTGTGATGCACTTGGTCTCAAGGACAGCTCCTTGTGCTGGTTGGTTGAGTCCTACAGAGGAGCAACACTTGGGCCAGGGCAGGCACGTGTGCCGTGTGCACATTTCATCCTCTGGGTTCTCTCAGGGGCCACCCGGCACAGCACCACCTTCCCACACAGCTCTGCTGTCAGGCCTGAGAACAGGGCTCTGGCTGGGTGCCCCTCCTCAGAGCCAGAGACTCTGTCTCTGTGGCCTTCTCTGAACTCACACAGACCCATATTGGCTAGCTCCAATAAAAGGTCCCCACCTCCCTTGCAGACCTGGGCTTCCTCTAAGGGCCCTGCTGGGCTTTTCCCACCAAGGCCACAGTGGTGTACATCAGAACTTTTTTGTGACACTCCACTCCCATGCTGGGGACCAAACGGGGCCTTGTACTAGCTCGGGCAGTGTTCCACCACTGAGCCATATCCCTATCCCCAGCATGTCAGACCTCTGAAGTCCTTGACGGACCTGCATTGCTGTCCCTTGCTGTGACAGAATACTCAGCGGAAACAAGGTGAGGAAGAAAGGTGTTCAAGGGTGCACAGTCAGTCCATGGTGGCCGGGAAGGCATGGTGGCGGGGGAGAGAGGAGGCTCATCTCATCACATCTGTAGGAAGCAGAGAGAGAGAGGACTGCTGGTGCTCAGCTCTCTTCCTCAGCCCATGGGAAGGAACTGCCCATACTGAGGGTTGAAATCTCTGGAAACACCTTCGTGGACCTGCCCAGAGTCACATCTCCTAGGTGACTCCAAATCCCATCAAACTGGCAATCGAGATTAACTCCCAACACCTTCCCTGACACTGCTCCTAGATGCTGGTGCTCGGCCGGCTTAGTGGATTTTCACAATCCCACAGCAACCCCATGTAGAGCGTTCTTATCGCCAGTGCTCTGGCATCTACTCAAGCTCTCCTTGGGTCCTCTGGATCTTTTAGCTGTGTGCTGCAGCCACAGCAGTCCTTTGGTAAAGAATTGCTCTCTGTTACAATCCTCTAACAGTGCCCGTGACTTCCGTTATAAGCACAGCGATCTGGCAATGCTGCGCTGCTCAGTTTCCTCTCCCAACCCTCCGTCTTACGACCACAGGGCCTTGGAGTGTGCTGCCGTCACTGCTTTGGGCACGTGTCCCTGCCCATTTGTTCACACAGCTGTCACTCACCCTTCTATTCTTTCCAAGATGGTTTCTCTGTGGGAAGCTGTTTCTGGGTGAGACAGTTCAGATTCTGGCCCCCTTGCATCTTGCCTACTTCCTTTTGGGGCTTTGTGCAGGTTGAATCTTCAGACTGACTGAAGAGGTTGGATGCTTCTTGCGGCACAGAACAAGGCCACAGTCCTTGTTCTAGTTTCTGTTGCTGTGGTAAGACATGCTGACCAAAGGCAACACTTCCAGCTCATGACTCATCACCGAGGGAAGTCAGGGCAGGAGCTTGAGGCAGGAACCTGGAGGTAGGACCCACAGAGGAGTGCTGCTTGCTAGCTGTCTCACTGGATAATGCTTAACTAGCCTTCTAATACATCCTAGGTTGTACCCCTACCCTCCTTCCAGCTGCCTAGAGATGGTACTTTCCAGAGTGGGCTGGGCCCTCCCATGTCAATCATCAATTAAGATAATCTCTCACACACATGGCCATACTGATCTTGGCAATTCCTCTAATGAGACTCCCTCAGATGACTCTAGGCTGTGTCAAATTGACAACTGAAGCTAACGAGGACACCCTCTTCCTTTGATCTTGGTCGTAATGAAGTCCCGATTTCCCAGTGGCTGCTCAGGAAGCTGCCTGGTGGGCATGGGATTCTGATGGTTGTACCCAAGGCATCAGGTGATTCTGATCCCACATCCTCTGGTCTGCCAGGGTCCTTGCTTCTTCAGAGGGGCCTCATTGGGCTCCTGGTTCTGTGTCCACAGGTACTACCTATGACTTTTCCCACTGCACCTTCTCGGGAAATGAGTCCAAGCCTCTGTGTGTGGAGCTGGATGAGAACAACCTGCCTCGCTTCCCTGAGTGGATTACCATCCCTCTGGTGTGCATCTACATGCTCTCCACCAATATCCTGCTGGTCAACCTCTTGGTCGCCATGTTCGGGTATGTCTGTGTCACACATTCATGGACTTCCCCTCTAGGCTGTGCCTACGCCAGGCAGGCGGGAAGAGTGTAAGCAGAGGTAACATCTACCTTGAGGAGCTGAGAGGAGAGGCCACTGGGAGCCTGGTAGTCTTTGGTGGTTGGGGGCCTTAAAGGGACCATATAAAAAAAAACCAGGGTACTCTATAGGCCATTCTTTGAGTGATTTGATACCACAGACAAGCAATGTGACCAGTTCCATTAAATCCAGGCTATGCTTAGCATCGAGTCATAGTTCCCCAGAGAGCAACTGAACTGACTGCTTTTCTTGTTGTTGTGGCAAACCTCCTAACAAAGGCAGCAGGAGGAAGGATGGGTTGTTTTGGCTCCTGGTTTGAGGGTACAGTCGATCATGGTGGGAAGTCGTGGAGGTGGAAGGCAGATGGTCACATTGTGTCTGGGTTCAGGAAGCAGAGGTGAATGTTCCTGCTCATCCTTTTTCTTCTTTCCCCTTTTTTATTCAGCCAAATACCCCAACCCATGAACTAGTGCTGCCCGTGTCCAGAGTGGGTCTTCTTCCCCTGTTAAACCTCTCACAGACACCCCAAGAGGTGTGTCTCGTAGGTGATTCCAAATCCAGGCACATTGCCTGTGATAGTACAATGGCTGTAGTGCAAGTCACCTCCAGGGTTCTGTGTGTGTGTGTGTGTGTGTGTGTGTGTGTGTGTGTTTTAAATAAGACAAACTACCAAAACAACAACAACAACAATAACACTACTATAAGCCAGGCAGTGGTGGCACATGCCTTTAATCCCAGCACTCGGGAGGCAGAGGCAGGTGGATCTCCGTGAGTTCGAGGCCAGCCTGGGGTACAGAGTAAGTTCCAGGAAAGCCGCAAAGCTACACAGAGAAACCCTGTCTTGAAAGACCAATAAATAAATAAATAAGACAAACTTACATAAGCCAATACATAACATACACAACACCCCATAACACCTCAGATGTATAATCCAAAAGTTAAAGGTCCCAGGGGTGCCATTCATCCTGGACTTGGAAGGCGTAGATATCAGAGATTGCTTCTGGCACAGTTTCGTCTTGGCTTCTACTGGGAAACACTTACCAAGCTGCTCATGAGGCCGCTCACACAGGCTTGCTTCCATGGGTTTGCAGAGCTTCATTGGGTCTGAGCCCCACATTGTTTAGGTGTGGTGAGCTTCTCAGAAGCATGAAAGATCCTTGAAGTGGCATCTAGATCAAGCAGAATGCTCTTAGTGTCTTTATCTGTGAGGAGCCTCCTGGATGGTTCTGTTGTGCCTCAGTGATTGATTACATAATCTGCCCAACTGGTTCACAACTTATGGATGTGGTCACAGCCCACATAGCTGTTGTAGTTCAAAGTCTGCCTTAGAATGTCGGTGAATGAATCTATAACATGCAGATTGTTGATCTGGTTCTGATGGCCAGTTATGGTGGGGTTTCCTTCTGAATGTTAGTTCTGAGGCTAGCTAGTTTTCAAGGGACACCAAGTATTCCTTGGTCACAACCTGAGTCGATCCATCTGTTTCAAGAATAATGTTCCCGATGGCTCTTAGTGTAAAGACACCTGGGGTAGAATCTTCAGAAGCTTCTAAGAGGCATAGCTGTTTTCATAACCATTTTAATGCACGCCTTTGGATCATCTGAAAGGAGAGAAATAGCCAAGTAGCTACCTGCCAATGCTTCCAAATCATTGTGATATAGGAGACAGATAAATTAGGAACACTTAGCTCTACAGCATCTAATATAGTTGCAAATTTCTTGTGAAAAGAAAATCAGAGGTTAGAAGATGTTGAGGTAATGTTGCCTAAGCAACCACATGCTAAAAATGACATCCGGAGCCAAAGAGCCAACACTGAGTTAATGGCACCACACTTGATAATCGAGTCTCAGAAACTAGCCTGTCACCTGCAGTGTTTCCAAGACTACAGACAGCCTGTCCACTGCTGTGAGCATGGGCAGATGCCAGCAGAACACCAGACAGCCCAGGGGAAACTGACCAGGTAAATCTGCAGACATTGTGGTTTAAATGTGAACTGTCCTCCACAAGCGCACGTTTGAACGCTCAGTCCCCAGACGGGGACGCTGTTTTGGGAACCTGCAGAACATTTAGTAAGGCCTGGCTAAAAGAAGTGAGTCCTTGGGGGCAGGTCTGAGCTCTGCTTCTGGTACCGGTTTCTTACTCTCCCTCCCTTTTGCCCTCATTCTCACCTTCCCTCTTTTTCGGCCCTCTGAGATGTGAGCAAGGCACCCGGCAGTTCCAGCTACTAGCTGCTCACACTGTCATACCATGATGAACTGAACTGTGTTCCTTCAAACCACGAGTCAGAGTGAATCTTCCCTCCCTGAACTTGCTTCCTGTCCAATCACAGTGATTAGAAGAAGGGCCACCAGCAGCCAGTGCCACGGCATGGAGTTGTCAGAGGTCTCAGAATCTTTGTGCTGTGAGCTGCCACGGCAGCTGCCTGCACGGAAGGACCTCGTCCTAACCACCTGTCATCCGCCCTGTGGTTGGGAAACAGGGAGTCAGGGCTGTGCTGGAACTTTCCTGTTAAAGAGATACAGGTAACGAAGAGCTGAGCTGCACCTGTGTTCATAGAGGTGCGTGTTCATGGAGGTGCATGTTCATGGAAGTGCGTGTTCATGGAGGTGCGTGTTCATGGAGGTGCGTGTTCATGGA
>CABHPH010151175.1:3436-23613 GCA_902168325.1 Peromyscus nudipes | reverse complement strand
GTGCGTGTTCATGGAGGTGCGTGTTCATGGAGGTGCGTGTTCATGGAGGTGTATGTTCAGCTTATGTTAGTGTCTTCAGAGGAGTCATTATACCCCACCCAGCTGTCACCTCACTCAGGGCTTCAGTGTGATGGCTCTTGTCACCTTCCCCTGGGGCACCTCTTCCAACATCCCTGGCTTAACCTCCTTTCAGTGATCCCTGGCTAGGAGTCTAAGAGCAGCGGAGACCCTACTGTGTTCTGTGAGCCAGTTGCTCACACGCCATTTCTAATGAGTGCTAAGCTGTCCAGAGATTGCTCCCTGAGCAAATGGCCCTAGGATGTCACCCCTGTGTGAGACCACATTTCAGTATTTAGTGGAAAGCTTATGCACCCACAATGGTGACTTCATTAGCTGCATTACAAATATGTCTGTGGGGATGGTCTGGGGTCTTAGAGTACTGGGGACTGACTAGACAGGATTCCACAGAAAAGCAAGAGGCACTAACCAATCCGTGATGAGTCTGCACTGAACTCAGCCATCTGGGAGGCAGGAAGGGAACCTAGAGTCAGGGAATGACTCAGACATGTGCAGGTGTCAGGCTCCAAGGATGGCAGGCAGCTCTGACAAGCACTCACTGACCATGCCAACTGGTGTAGCTTCTAAGAGCCATCTTCTTGCACCCTAGGAAAAATGCACATTTATTACCATATGTAGGAAAGTAGACAGAAAAGAGTACCCCCTAGGCTCAAGCTAAAAATTTGGTTGTGACATCAGTGGTCTGAGGGAAGCTATCGAGATGGAGTTTAAATGTTAAAAAGACAACAGTTAACTGTAATGATAGTAACAAATATTGATGGAGCTTTCCCATCCAAGTGCCTTGTGGGGCCATTGTGGGGGCCCAGGCTCCTGGTAACGTCACAATGAAGAGACAAAGACAGGTCTGTGTTGTTCCTGCTGTGATTGGAAGAAATGGCATGCCAATATTTAATATGGCGGCACATATTATAATAAAATAGTGAGTGACCATCAGGCCTGGTGGTACAGTCCTGTGAGCCCATCTACTTGGGAGGCTGAGGCAGGATGATTTCAAGTTCAAGTCTTGTGTTTGGTTCAGTCTAGGCTGCATTACTCTATAGCAACGCCACGTACTAAACCGAATTATTGATTCAAAGGCAGGTGAAGGAAATCGCTGGCGCCTCTTCCATTGGTGGTTGGAGGTTCTGTGCTTGCTCCTGCCCTCATCTCCCACATCATGATGGTTACAATTATTTTATGTCGTCAGTGGCATCCTTTGAGGTCGTCTCTGACCTATTTCAGAGCCCCATTCACTCTTTCCTGTCCCTCTTACAAACCTCTTCGCGTTGAAAATGGCGCAAATAGCTAGCATTACTTTTTTCCCAGCTTGCCGTTCACTTGCTTAATGGATGCTATTCTGGTCTGAACTGACACATGGCACGATGCCTGTTCATGCTTATGGTGTAAAGTTGGAATGCACGTACGCAACGCATAATGATTGAACTGCAAGCTGCGTCTCCATCTCCTCAGACCACCATCTCAGTGTGTTGGATGCTTTGGGCTCCTCTAGTTACTTTACTTTAAATAATGTGTGTGTGTGTATGTGTCTGGTGTGTGTGTGTGTGTGTGTGTGTGTGTGTGTGTGCAGGTACCCACAGAGGCCAGAAGAGGGTATCTAATCCCTTAGAGCTGGAGTTACAAGCAGGGTTATGGGCTACCCAATGTGGATGATGAGAAGCGAGCTTGGACCTTCTCTAAAAGCAGTATATGCTCTTAAGACTGAGCCCTCTCCTCATCCACATCTTCTAGTTGATTTGAAGCACATTGATGCTATGATGAAAGGGAACTAGGAGACAGCAAACATGTCAAATGTACATGCTGGGCAGACACAGCTCAAGAGCCAAGGCTATCCCTAGGAACAGAAGCAGTTCTGACTGGACATTACTGGTGCTCTTGGGGAGGAGGGGCCTTAGTCCTCTGAGACACACTGAAGGGGTTACTTGTTGGGTAAAAATCTCGCTGAGGGACAGAGAGATGGCTCAGCACTGAAGAGTGCTTACTGCTCTTACAAGAACTAGTGTTCAGTTGCCATCCCCCATGTGGTAGCTCACACCTGTCTCTAGCTCCAGTTCTGGGAACTCTAACACCCTCTTCCGGCCACTGTGGGCTCCTGCACACACGTGGTACACATAAACTCATGCAGGCTCACACACATCCACTTGAAACAAAAATAAATAAATCTTTGAGAAAGGAATGTAGCTGAGAAATCTATTTGGATTTTAATTTGTTCTAAAGCCTGCTGCTGTTTTCACATCTATTTTTTTTTATAATTTTTTTTCAGACTGTGCATTCTGATTTGATCACTCTTTCTATTTCAGTTTTTTACTCCCAAGTGGTTTTCATTACTGAAGTTTGGTGTTTTAAGTCATTAAAACATCTGTTGTACAAGCCCCCCCAGTGCTCTTACTCAGAACTCTCCTCGATTTTCGTGCATATTTAATTGAACAAAGGAGCCCAGCTCTCATCTTGTGAGTTTTTTCTTCTTTCTCCTTTTGAAAAAAAAATCTTGTGACTCTTTGTGGAATTATTTAGGAGAAACTGGATTCCTATGCTCCAGAAAGAGTGGCATACTCCCAGTGTTCAAGTATCTGTAGTTGTCAGTAAACTTCTGTGGTTCTTTTTGCGTGGGGCTCGCAGGGGTTTTTGTTATTTCTAGCTGTTTAGGGCTGTGAGCAAATTTTTTTTTTCTGTGATTTTTTTTTCAATGACTACTTTTTGCTATATGGGAAGGCTTGTAAAGATTCACTCATTCCCTGTGTGACAGGTCTCCTTTGTGAATTGTCTCCCTTCTTTTTATTACCTTGTGGATGGTATCCTCCCCACAATTCCTTCTCTGTCTCACTTTCTAATCACAAGAAGAATTTCTGTGTCCCAGAAGACTCTCCTGTAACTATTGAAGTATTTCCCTTTTGATCTGGAGTTACGATGCATCACACAAACGATGGATTATAGCAATGTTGTAAACATTCCACCATCCTTCTGCTCTGTGGTCATGGCATGTTGTCCCTTTAATGTACATCTGGATTTCATCTGTGCATAAGGCTATCTGAATCCCAAACATCTGCTGAAGTCTAGCAACATCTCCAATCTCAGCGAGTTTCTCCCCACAAGGGGCTTCTTCTTCTCCTCTCTCCTGTCATGCTCCACAGAGGGTACTCAGTTGGTCCTATGAGATGACCTTCACTGCCACTACCTACCATCAGCCCATGGAGATATTGACAGGGACAATGCCTTCCTAACAGGGACTTGGAGAGGTGGTGTGGAGGGGCAGGTTTTAGGGTTTCTTGAGGAAGATGCAGGTGGCCACCTTCCAGTGATCACCTGGAAGACACTGAACATTGTCTTGAGTTGGTGCGGGTGAGGCTAACCCCAAGTCACTCTGATGCCTGTGTCACTGAGAGGCATTTCCACACATCAGTCATAGAGGGCCTTTCTTTGCAGAACCTAGCCTCTTCTCTACAGAAGTTAAAACCAACTTCTAAAGACTATAAAAAAAAAAAATCAGAGAGCTGCGGTGGCCGCTCAGATGGTAAAGTGCCTGCTCTGCAAGCCTGAAGACCTGAGTTCAAGCTCTGTAACCTACATTAAAAGCCAGGCATGACAGCGCACTTGTTAATCCCATGCAGGTCCCTGGGCTTGGCTACTCAGTCAACCTTGTGAGTTGCAGGTCAGTCAAAGTAACTGTCTTAACAAAAGAAAAGGTTGACAATACCCAAGGAACAACACCTGAGCTTGATCTATGTTTTACATAAACACACACACACACACACACACACACACACACACACACTCATGAATACATGTAAATAATACAAAAATTATCTTGGTAAAGCAATTTGATGCTTTATTATCAGCCTCCAAAGGAGGACTCCCATGTCTATTTGACTGAATCTGGAGCTGATTTAAAAGAAAAAGAACAATCTGGAAGCTGATGTCATGGACCTTGGCTTTTAGGACTCATCTAGCTCCTTCAAGCCTCATGGGAGGTAAATCCAGGTTTTCACCATTTCTCAGGAGTGCTGCTCCCAGGGGTCATCTTGCCCATGAGGTGCAGAGGAAATTGCTATTCTGACAGGACGGGCCTGGAAGTTTGATGCTCCAGAGGAAGAAATAAGACAGTGACACATGGGCTCTTTGAGGTGGAGAATAATAGCGCAAAGGCAAAGCTGTGATTGGCAGGCCCTACCTATGTGCCTCAGAGGTAGGGATTGCAGGCTGCCTTCACAAGGGCCTTTGGCCAAATAGACACAAAAAAATTGATGCTCCACGGTCTTGTCCCGGTCTGGACCTCTCTGCTGTTCCTAGTCTTTCTCAGGGCTGTGCAGAAACAAATGAAGGGTTGCAAATGGCCTGTCTGTCAGGTCCTGCCCTGCGTGTTCTAGAAAACACGAAATGTGTCTCATTGAGTCTGAATGACCAGTTCAGCCCAGGCACAGATCTCGTCCCCCATGGGGCTTTCATCAGAGTTCCCCTCTGAGCTCTCAGAGTGAGGACAGGAGGGAGGCACTCGTGCTACTTAACTTGCTGTAAGCATTGGATGTAACGCTCCCCCCTCCATCCAGATATAGCAATGTCTCTTGTATAAAACATCGGAAAACAACATTTGATGCATCAAAGTGGATGCAGTTGCTCTTGTCTGGGGTTTGGAGTTTTGAGCAGTCAGTGTCCACTTTGGAATAGGTGTGTGAAATTGTAAGACGCTCTTAGAATTAATGACTGGAGTAAAGATAGCTGTTCTGGCAGAAGGCAGAGACCTGTGACTTCTGGAAGGTTCTTAGCCCGAGTGTCACTAATCTGGGGTGCTTCTGTAGTTCTGAGCCACTGCTGTGGCAGATGAGGTCCGTGTTCTTTGTAAATGGCAAAACCAGCTGAGGATAAGGAAGACGGTAAGGCGGAGCATTAGCTGCCCAGCAACCTGACCTATACTGGGAGGAAGTGCCAGGCGAGCTGTTTGCTTTGTACCTAAAAGTTCTACTATGAAAAGTAGATGAAGGGTCAGTTGGGCAGCCACTGGCCTGCCTCACAGGAGCTTATACGTGTGGGCATTCAATAAGCATGGATTTCTAACCTTTAAAGACTTCAGTGTGTTCAAAATGCACACTGCCCAAATTGCCAAATACTTTGTAGTTAACCCAAAATGACAAGTCATCCAGTTAAACTCCTTGGAAATGGAGTGGAACTATCATAACACCACACATTTTGCTCTACTAATGTAGGGATAGATTGCTAGACCAAACCCCAGCTTTAACACTTCAATTTGCCTACCCTTTCTGTGCCTCAGGTTCCCAATCTGTTTATCATAGATGATAACAGGATTTACAGAGTTATTTGCATATTAAATTAATCAGCATAAATAGGCTACCTGGAATAGCGTCCTGTAGGGACTAGGGATGTAGCCCAGATGGTAGAGGGCTTGCCTAGCGTGTGTGAAGCCCCGTGTTGGATCTGAAGCACCACATAAGCCAGGTGTTTGTGGCTTCTGCCAGCAATCCATTCCTGAGAGACAGAGGCAGGAGAATGAATAGTTCAAGATCATCCTCAGCTTGTAGTGAGCTGGAGGTGCTTGGACTATAGGAGAGCCCAGACAGATGAAAAAATCAGTTCCTTGCATATTGAAAGTGTTTTCTATTTTATAGCTTTGGTGTTTTGGTAACTCAAAAGTCATTACCATAAAGAGTTACGGATAGACCGTAAAATCGACGTTTTAGTAATTGTGTGCAGCACTCAGACTTCTTACGTGGTGCTTGGAAAGTGGAAGGGCAGGAGAAGCAAGCCCAGCTGTGATACTGGAGATGCCGCTGCCAGCAACAGATCCACTTCTCCCTGGAGTCATGACTTAAGTGGTGAGACTGTGCCCAAAGGACGAGTTCGAGCCTCGTTATTTCCACTTAACATATCAAATTTTTCCAAAGTACAAAAATTATTTATAAACCTGATTTCAGTGGCTGCATCAGGAAATCACACTTATCATCCATTACCAGGAGGCCTGTTCGGTGTTGAATGTAGAGATGGTTCTTTTCACTTAGGTAAGGGGCACAGGTGTCTCTCATCTGCAGCATGTGAGGAGCCACGTGCGTGCATCCATGCCTGTCTAGTTTTATCACTCTCTCCTTATCCCTAGCTTGAACTCCCAGGAGTGAAGTCAGTGGGTCAAAATGATGAACCTTTTTAAGGCTCCTTAAAAAAAAAAAACGAAAACAAACAAACAAAACGAAAAACTTTTAAGTCGAGCTAAACATGTTCTAGACTAGTAATCAGTCGCCACATCCTCTCCACACCACTATGCTGCTCTCGCTGAATTCAATACGGGAAAAGAAGCAGAGATCAGAGCGAGTTTCTCGGAGCTCAGCAAAATTCAAAGAAATGGAAAAACGTACTTCTGGCTAGAAAACTGAGAGCCCGTGTCTCCATTAAGAGACAATTTTTCTTTGGAAATGTTTTCTTTTTCCTTTTAGAAACTGTGCCTTTCAGATTCTTCTGGGCTGTGGTGTTGGATATTTCATGGTGCTCACGGTTCCTAATAACTCGGTGGTGTCTGGCAGAGACTTCCATTCGGCTTATCAAGAGTTTGAAGGGGGTGTGAGTTCTTGCCTGGTTAGTTCCCACAATGCAGCTGTTGAACACTGCCTCACCCAGAGTAATATATACTTACCCAAATGAAACATGATCTCTAGTTGGCTTGCTCAGATGAAACACTTGTATGAAATTTCTAAACTGTGGATGAATTCAAACATCGCCGCCTGGTTCTCAGCTCCATTAACTCCAACTGCGGTGGAGAGAGCTGAGCGCCGCCAATAGATTGGCTTGTAATCTTCACAGTCAATGAGACAGCACTGTTCCTTGGGTGGAGAGAGGCAGCTCTTTCTCGTCTTGGTTTCCAGAAATTGTGCATCTGTTAATCTCCACATGTTTACTGAAAGGAAATGTATCAGCTCAGGGCCCTCCAGACCAAGTTCTCAACACTTGGAGATTCATTTGCCCCAGAGGAACAGAGGGCAGGGAATAAGAGACAAAGACAGGAGATGGAGGACAAGGGAGAGGGGGAAGGGATATTTGTCCATAGGACAAAGGACTGCCTCTGTCTAGAGGAGAGATAGATGTGGCACACAGCAAATGGTGGCTTATAAAGGTGAAAGGGAAACCCCGTGTTAGGATGAGGTGTTTAATTTTAATAGGGCATGTTAATTAGGTGAGCCAAAGGGGGATTTTGATTGCTCGACTTTGGTAGTCAGCCTCAGGAAGAGGGATTGGCCAAATAAGGGAATGGACCTTGTGGACTATAGTTTAGAAATTACTAGGAAAAATTAGGGGACTGTATTTAGGGAATTGGGGAGAAGGGCAAGGCCTGCCAGAGTCATATGCTTGAGTGGCCTAGGGTCTCTTGAGTGGCCTAGAGTCCCTTCATTTGCAGTTCACAAAAAGTCAGATCTGCCCTTCTTGACACACATAGAACAATCCTCAACATTTCTTTCCAAATATAATGGTGTATGTCTCTAACTGTAATCTGTATAGCTCACAGATGACAGTCCTTGGTGACAGCCTTTCCTAGAGTCCCTTTCCCCTTCTCCTGCCAAAGCTTGCTCCCCAGCCTTCCCTAACCATGAGGGGAAGGCATCCTAGGGGCAGCCATTTTGTCAGAGGCTCCTGAGAAATGCTAAAAAACTTTCTCCAGACTGTTTCAATTAGACACATAAAGGGGATGAAATATTTCTGAGGGAGTCAGCATCCCTGGCCGCTTTGTGACTAGCACAATAACAGATTGATGAACAAAGGGTATCATTGAAAGGTGTGTAAATCAAGACCATTTTGAAGTTCACTGGACATTTTTCTTGTGCGATCAAAAAACAAGAAAAAAGAAAAGAGAACCAAAGCCAGATCGACACTGAGGCCAGCAGGTGGCTTGTGCCAAGTTGTCCTGGCTGTGGTACCAGCACGGATCCCTCTGATCTGCCTGGCCTAGGCCACCACATGGATGGCTGCCCAGCAGCGTTACCAAAATAGGCAAATAGAGTGATGGATGGTGCACATCTCTCAGCCGTGTCTCCCCTCTCCCCTGCCAGCTACACGGTGGGCACCGTGCAGGAGAACAACGATCAGGTCTGGAAGTTCCAGCGGTACTTCTTGGTCCAGGAGTACTGCAACCGCCTCAACATCCCCTTCCCCTTCGTCGTCTTCGCTTACTTCTACATGGTGGTGAAGAAGTGCTTCAAATGCTGCTGTAAGGAGAAGAACATGGAGTCTTCCGCCTGCTGTGAGTGGGGTCCTTGCCTGGGGCTCGGGTTCTGGAGCTGTGGTTCATTTCAAGGGATGTGTGGTCTGAGTCACTACAATCGGTTCACTGTGTGTCTCTGAAGATCGGGGTCAGGCCAGCCGGTGCACGCCTCCAGAGACAGGGTAGGTTGGGAAGCACTCCGGGGCTGCTGGGCATGACTTGGGGACAAACATAATAGTAACAACACAAATAAGGTATTACCCTAGTAGGATTCATGGTTAGCGTGAAACCAGGACTTGGGTTTTAGGATTTTATTTTATTTTTGTCCCCTACTACTTCTGTGAAGTTATTTTGGGGGGAGGTTTAGCCAGACTTTCAACAGGGTAAAGGACTTTTGGGTTGCTTATATTAGTCAGCTTTCTATCACTGTAATGAAACACCTCAGGTAATTAACTTACAAAGAACAGTGGTTTACTTGGCTCGGTGCTGGAGATTCCAGTTCAAGGCTGGGTGGCTCCACTGCCGTGGGCTTGGCAGAGAATGTGTGCCAGAGCAGATCACTTAGATCACTAGCCAGGAAGCAGGGGGTGACTCAGAAATGGGTTTCAATATCACCTTTAAGAGCACGCTGGGCCCTTCCTCTTGAAGGTGCCACCACCCCACAGTGCCATCTTGGAGGGCACCCTTTAACACATGGGAATTTGGGGGGAAACTCATTCAACTGGTGTCACCCTACTTCTGGTCCCCAAATCATCATGTCTGTCTCACAACGCAAAACACATTTATTTCATTCTTACGGTCCCTGGAATCTTAACTATTATTCCAGTATTGTTCAAGCATCTAAACTCAAAGGCTCATCTAAGACTTCACGAAACCTCAGATATGAGCCTTTGCCAGTGTTGAAGGTACATACTTCTAAGGTCCAGTGATGGGGGCAGACACAGATAAACATTTCGACTCCAGAAAGGAAGGATAAGCGATAGAAAGGAGACAGCAGCCCAGGGCAGAGGAAAACCCAGAAGGGCTAGTTTCAAATCCTAAAGCTCCCTGCCTAGCATCTGGGGAACACTGAAGCAGAGTGACCCCCCAAAGGGCCTCCCTGCCCCTGTCAATTCACTGGTTACAGTCCACAGAGTGACTCTCCCAAGAAGGTTTTGTTTGCTGCCCGTTGCCTACAGCACACTTTCAGCACCTCTGTATCCTGGGTCTCCATTACAGCACCTCTCTTCACAGCTCCACAACATCCTTTGACAATGGTCGACTGTGTGTGGTGTTCTGGTCATTTGCCCCATGGTATGTGATGAAATGGACATGAACATCTACTACCAGATTTACATATCATGTTGGGCTGACCACTTCTCTTTGGTGGAATTCCAAACATTATGATTTAGGAAGTTAAAATATCACTTTCCTAGATATGAAAATTGGTGGCAATATGACAAATTTTAAGCAGAAATAGCCATCATTTTTGTGGGATCCTTCACATCAAACTGGGGGTAAGATATCCATGGCTGACCTTCAGTCCCATCCCAAGACTTGACCTACAGCCTGGCTTTCAGAATATAAATGCACCCCCAGTTTTCAATCAGCCTGCAACAGGAAGGATCTTCATACTCAACTTTAACGGTGTAATTCCAAGACCTTAAATGCCACTTTGGGGGTGTCATTAACCAGTACACAAGTCTAATTGTCTTTCTTGATGAAAATATTTTGACAACTTGGATAAGTGACTGTCTTTCTCCCCATTATTTTGCCTTGGAAAACGAATTGAGCTGTTTCTGATAAAAGAGTGGAAGTCTTCATGTTCAGGATGGGAACAGCAAGTGCAGACCTAGAAATCTAAACATCCTCAAAACCCACATCCAAATAGCAGAGGCATTTAGTGGCATGCCCAGGTCTATGTTTGATTCCTTCTTGACATCATGTAGAAGAGTGTCTCCAGGATCCGGGAGAAGACTGAGGGGCCAATCAATGCCTTCAGAGGGCTTACACATTTCCTTGTTTTTTGAACAATGAACAAAAGTCATAACGAGGAAGAGAATCTGGAAAGATGACTCCATTGACAAAAGCCTCACCTCCCAAGTGTGAACACTTGGGTTCAAATCTCTGGCACACACGGAAAAGGCCAGACACGGTGGTGCATGCCTGGAATTCCATTGCTCTGGAGGCAGAGACAGAAGGATTTCTACAGCTTGCTTTCCAGCCACTCTAACCCATCAGTGGGCCCCAGGTTTACTGAGGGGTGCTGTCCCAAAGAAAAAGATGGGCAGTGGTTGAAGAAAGCACCTAGTGCTTACCCTTTGGTCTCTACACACTTGTATACACTTGTGCATGCACACAGGTACACAGGCTATGTACACATAGCCCACAGATGAACATGTACACACACACATACACACACGTAGATACACATACATGCACACACATACATAGACACACACGTATCTTTTTTAGTAAGGATGGTTTTGACTCAGTATAAAGACAAAAGCAGAGTCTAACTAACATTCAGTATTTTTTGGAACTGAAATGAATGTTCTAGAGAACTGCCCATCACACTGACTCAGGCTGGGCATGGACTGATGGGGACTGGATGAGGTAAAGGGCCATCCTCTCAGGATCTAATGCACTCAGCCTGGCATCAGCAGAACCAGGGAACTCAGCGTCAGGAAGGCAGATCAGCTCCTGGCTTCAGGCTTGGAAGAGGACAGAATGCATCTCATCGAGGCAAGATAAGAACCTTAACTGGAAACAGAACCCCCGGTCTAGCCAGGAGGAAGGAGTTTCAGCTTAAGGAAGCAAACAGGTGTGTCAGAAATGTCTGTTATTTATCTGTCTCCCCACGGAGACACTGGGAGAAAGACGCTCTCTGGACAGTTGGAAGAAGCCATGGCACCTGCCCTCTCCTAACAGATCTCACTCTAAGGAGGACACAAAGAAACAGAAGGCCAGGCCCTCTCTCCCCAGCGGTGGTGGTTGATGGGGAGGGAGCCAGAGCCCAGTTCCCTCAAGGGAGACTCTCCAGCCACCTGAATTACTTCCTGCTCACTTGCCGCCTCTTGGAGAGGGCTCATTCCAGAAACCACAGCACTCTGCCTGGCCCAGGGACTCCAGCAGGCAGCGCATCCCCAAGTGCATTTTGTGTTTGCCTCCAAATGGAGGGGAGGTTATTAATTTTGATGTTGCCCTTCTTTGGAGGAAAAACTACAAGATTTTTATTTTTATTTCAAATAATGCTCAGAAAGTCAGACTCCAAACTTCCTTCCTTCCTTTCTTTCCCCCCCCTTGTTTGGCAATATCTTCAAGTCAGAAAAAAGTATGCTACTTGGTAATTGCACTTTTAGAAACTGTGTTGTTTCTTTTCTGATTTGAAAGGCAATATATAGTCTTTATAGAACATTTGAAAAATACAGAAATATACAAGTAAGGATATGCCCACCATCCAGAGGTAAATATCAACAACTGTCATTGATTTCTGTGGGAATATATATTGCCTGGACTGTTGTATGCATATACATTCACAGAATAATTGGTTCATTTATATAGCTGATGATATACCATAAACATGTTTAATATCTATAAACAAATAATATGTATGCTAAGAATTTTAACTAGGAAATAGTCTAGTGTATGGGTGTACCATAACTAATTTAACCAAGCCCTTATTGTTAAACGTGTAGTTTGGCTAGGCTCTTATTTCTAACTTTTGATTGTGTGTGTGTGTGTGTGTGTGTGTGTGTGTGTGTCTCCATGTGAGCTTGTGTAGATAAGTGCAGCTGCCAACAGAAAGCAAGGCACTGGTGTCCCCCTGGAGCTGGAGTGATAGGTGGTTGTGAGCTGCCCAACGTGAGTACTTGGAACTGAACTCAGGTCCTCTGGAAGAGCAGCTAACATTCACAACCACTGAGTCATCTCTCCAGCACCTGGTTTGAGTCTTAGTAATATATGACGTCATGATAAAAAGTGATATATGTGCATTTGAGCACATGAATCATCTTAATGTTAATTCTAGAAGAGAAATGTCTAGACAAAGAATATGCATTATCTCCATTTCTTTGGGTAATGTCTCCCACAACCTTCTTACCCTCTATTAACTTGTAGCAGTGGATGGATTTTTCCTGTAAGATGGGTGGGTGCTTCTACATATTTTTGCTGGCATCTGTATGTACTTTAGAACCTGCTAGTTTTTCGGTACAGTTGGTGAAAAGGTTAGGCCGCCATTTCAGCTAGCCTCTCCCTGGCTGTTAAGGAAGCAGGCCATTTTTCTTGGCTGTTTGTTGTTCTTGTTCTGGCTGCCTGTGTCCAGGAGTTTCAATCTTGTATTGTTGAGTTCTAAGATTTAGTCTGAAGGAAAGACATTGGAAACTACTCCAAAATGTACTTGAAAGGAAATTGGTTAGGAACTGTTTTGAATAGTAACAACAGCCATTTAAAGATAAAGGCATGTTTGCTGTGTGGAATTTTCTCGAATCCAGTCACTCACATATTACTTTAATCCCCAATTAACTTTTTTCAGTCCAGTAAGGCATTAGAGTTTATAGACTTTAACATGAGAATGCACACATTTAAATGATAAGTTAAGGGTAAAACCCACACAATTCACCAGGTATGGTGGCTCACGCCTTTAATCCCAGCACTCAGGAGGCAGAGGCAGGTGGATCTCTGTGAGTTAGAGGCCAGCCTGGTCTACAAAGTGAGTTCCAGGACAGTCAGGACTATTACACAGAGAAACCCTGTCTTGAAAAAATAAAACAACAATCAATCAAACAAACAAACAAACCACAAATCCATTCTAAGTGGTCACCTACACAAACATCTCTTCCTTGTCCCCGTGAATTTCTGGGGTTTGGTGTCCATTGCAAACATTAATAATCTTAATGATGTGGTTTTTTGTTTGGTCTCCATTTGAAAGGCCCAGACACCGTAAGAAATTGAAGTAAGAATCTCTTGGAACAGGTCTCAGGCCAATTTGTACACTTCACCCTGACTTAGAGGAAAGGGGAAGAATAGTGGTAAGGCTTTCTTCATGACCCACTCCCAGACTGCCTGCTTCAGAGTAGAACCAATGTCATCAGATTACTCTCCTCTAAAGACCTCCTGATTTTATATTGAGAGTTGGGAAACCTGTAGTAAGTATCCAACTGAATGGTTTAGTGTTTCCATGTTGTCAGAACAAAGGGGTAGGACTCACCAAATGTGGACACCCAAATCGTTAGACAAGGTTCAAATGAATCTTTATTTAGAATAAAGATCACATTCTTAGTTCACACAGGCAGCTCCCACCCTCATTCTTACTGAGAAATCCATTTGTATCCCATCTCTCTGCTTCTGTCACTAGTAAAAAACGGTAGTCAGGTCTGCTGGTGCAGACAAATCTAATTGTCTTAATTCCAGAGTCTCTCGGATGCCTGGAAGGCATTGGTTCGGGAAATTGGGGCAGACGAGGCAACCTGAACAGTTTCCTTTTCTCATTACTTCAGGTTTCCGAAACGAGGACAATGAGACTTTGGCATGGGAGGGCGTCATGAAGGAGAATTACCTTGTCAAGATCAACACGAAAGCCAATGACAGCTCAGAGGAGTATGTCCGTCACTCACTTCTGTGGCAAGGCACCTTTTGTATATGTAAACTGGAAGGACAGGGGCAGCTTATCTGAGCATGCTCAGTAAGACATGTTTTCATTGGAGAGTGGGAGTGCCTCAAAAATACTACTGAGGCAATTGTAGATGACAAATACTTAGACATATGAAACCCCTCAACACAGGGAGAAACCAAACCTCAGTTAATCTGATTGTTTCCCTAAAGAACATGGGACAGAAAGGGGTGCTTGGAGGCTACATCTTTCTCTTGGGACAGTGAGGCATCCTGTGTTCAAGGTGCTGAGATCTTGAATGTAGAAGGATAGACATTTTTGGTTGTGAGCCAAACGACTTTAACGACTAAGCAGGATGCTGGTGCACGCCTTTAATCGCAGCACTCAGGAGGCAGAGGCAGGCAGATATCTGAGTTCAAAGCTAGCCTGGTCTACAGAGCGAGTTCCAAGACAGCCAAGGCTACACAGAGAAACTCTGTCTTCCAAACAAACAAAAAGAAGATGAGGAGGAAAAAGAAGGATAGAGAGTGGCATCCACAGAACCCAGAAACAGGAGCCACAGCTGCAGAGATGAGCCCCAGGAAGCCTCGGAGGTCATGGGTACCTGCATTATCTTGAGGAGCCACTGGTGTGTTGGTCTGAAGTGCTGAACGACACAGGCAGAGGAGGCTTGTTGCAAGCCATCTCCAGAAAGTGCTGACTATCATTTTTAAATTGTGGGGGGCGTTTTATAAACCCCCATATGACCCCCCAAGTCATTAAATTTCTTGAAGAAGTAGGGATGTCAGCCAAGTCTGCAGATGGTATATAAGTAGTGTATTAGGGAGTCTTTGAAAGCTTGCTCCTTCTATTGTGAAGGTTGACCTTCCTCAGTGACAGCCTGTCTGTGCCTTGCTTATTTTTTCTAAGTGCTTAAACACACCTCAAAATGTACTCTAACCAGCAGGAATAAATATGAGTACAACTAATCTCTTTGTTAGAATCAACCCAGCGACTGAGGGGTACAGGATGCTCTTTCTCTAGAGACAGCATGGATGCCTGTATTCTAGACTCCTGTATGTGGAGGAAGGCAGATCTTCTGAGTCAACTTTTACCACCCTGTCATCAGACATAGCATGGCTGTTCTGTCTTTCTAATTGGGGTGAGAAAGGAATTCTGCTTTGCTTGGGGATGAGGAAGAAAATCAGAGACATCAATGCAGCTGACCCTGGCCTGAGCCCAAACTGAAGACTGTATATAATCTGTCTTCTGTCCTTTGAAAGATGAAAAGAGGGCCGAAGAGCCTCCCTCAGACTCTTTCTCTAAGTTTATTTTCTAATTTCCTTGCAGGATGAGGCATCGGTTTAGACAACTGGATACGAAGGTATGGCTCGGAGTTCCGGAATGATTTATTTGTGATGTCTTGGAGTGTTCAGCTGCAGGCTGGTGTAGAGAGTCAGAAAACAAAAGAAGACACGCATTGTTAAAAAATTAGACATGGTTCTGTTCAGCTGCCTGCATGGTTCACCTAAGAGCAGGAGCCTGGAGCAGAATTACTTCTTAAGCTCTCAGCCCTCATGTAGAATAGCCCAGAAGTGCCACTTCTGGTAGATTTAACTGTCAACTTGACACAATCTAAAATCACCTTGGAATTGGGGTCTCAGTGACTATCTAGATCAGTTTGTCCTATGGGAATGTCTGTAAGGGATTGTCTTAATTACATTAGTGAATGAAGGAAGACCCAGCCCACTGTGGGTGGCACCATTCCCCTGGTTTGGGTTCTAGACTGTATAAGAATAGAAAAAAGGAGCTGAGTTTATATATTCAGGCACTCATTTCTCCCTGCTCTTACTGTGGATGTGATGTGATGAGCTCCCTCAAGCTTCTACCACTGTGATATATTTAAGGTATACAGCTGGATGTTTTGACACTTGCATACATCACAAAATGATCACCACAATCCAGTGTTTGAAGCCCTAGCCACACAGTGCACAGCCTCCTGCATCCCATGAGCTGCCTTGCTGCCTCTACCTCCCTTTCTGTCTCCTTCTCTGTCCTCTTTCTTCCTACTCCAAACAACCAAAATTCCTTCCTTTCCATTCATAGAATTTTGGGGACCATGTTCTGAGCTTTTGTTTCTAGAGCAAGCATTTAGCATATTTTTGTTTTCCTTTTAAATTGACTTTATTTCTAAACAGCTCCATTGAGATATCTTTGACATAAATTCAATATATTTGAGGTATACAGTTGGATATTTTGATTCATGCATACATTGCAAAATTATCACCACAATCTAGTCCAGCTAATTTACATACTTATACAGTTACTATCTGCATGTGTCCTAGGATTCAATTTAAGATCTGTGATCTCAGCACATCTCATATATAGAGACAATATTAATGTCTAGGTGGATATTAACACATGAATACAGTATAATAGTAATCATTCTCACCTCAGTGTACAGCAAATCCATTGGCATTCCTCCCTTCCCTAAACCTTTTGCCTCCTTTAGGCTGAATATGCGAGTGAGATCATATGGGAGGGGGTTACCTGTCTGTGCCTCGCTTATTTTACTCAACCCAGTGTCATCTTGACCGTCTGTGTCCCTGCAGATGGCAGAATTTCCTTCCTTTCTTCAAGGTGAAATTGTTCTCCACTGTGTCCATGAACCACATTTTACTTGGGTTATTTCTGGGTCTGTGACTAGTGCTGCAGTGAACAGGACAACATAGGATGTCATCCTCCTGACATCAGCTCTTTAGCTGTGGACCAGGAGTGGATAGCTAGGTTCTTTTTAATGTTTTGAGGAACTTCTGTATTGTTTTCTGTAACAGAAATACCAATTTTACCAAATTCATTCCATTTTTTTCCAGAAAAAGTTTTTGGTGGAGTCTTTGTTACAAGATACTATTTAATACCCTATGCAAACAGATCTAGATAGTTTTTACTTCCTTTTCTTACCTGATCACATGGACTATGGCTCCCAACACCATTTAGAATAACAGTGGTGAGAGTGAGCAGTTTTGTCTTAAGACATTAGAGATGATGGAACATTGAGTATGGTGATAGTATTCTTCCTTCATAGTCTCTGTTGTATCTACGCAAGTCCTTATTTTCTTGAGTTTCTATTGTGAAAGAAATCTGGCGTTTCTGATTTTTCTGCATCTGGTGTATGGATCATGTTGCCTCTGTTTTCCATTTTATTCGTTTAGTTTACTGCACCCATTGGTTTTCATATGCTCAACCATTCCTTCTGTTTGTTTGTATGTTTTTCAAGACAGGGTTTCTGTCTTGTGTAGCCCAGGCTGTCCCGGAACTTACTCTGTAGACCAGGCTGGCTTTGAACTCATAGAGAGCCACCTGCCTTTGCCTCCTGAGTGCTGGGATTAAAGGTGTGTGACACTACCACCTGGCATGCAGGACCATCCTTCTATCCCAGGGATAAATTGCATTTAGTTGTGGTGTATAGTCATTTTCATGTTCTTGAATTGAGTTCCCTATTATTGATGTTTTTGCATCTTTATTCACTGGGATGTTGGCCTGTAGTTCTCTTTTCTGTCTTTATCAGTCTTTGGGACCAGGGTAATCTTGGCCTCATGCATGGAGCCTGGAAGCAGTCCCTCTTCTATTTTGTGGAAGGGTCTAAATAGGATTGGTGTTTGCTCACCTTTAAATGTTGGATGGTATTCACTCATGAAGGCACCTCTCTGTTCCTGAGCTTTTCTCCATTAGGAACATTTGATGTTGATTCTTCTTGTTTGCTACTAGTTTGTTTGAGCTTCGCAGTCTTTAAAAATAGTTATTACATTTTCATTGTGTGTGTGTGTGTGTGTGTGTGTGTGTGTGTGTGTGTGTGCGCATGCGTGTATGCCACACTGTGGGTACAGAGGTCATAGAACAACTCTTATGATTTGGTTCTCTCCTTCAACTGTGTAGGCCTGGGGGATCCAACTCAGGTCACCAGGCTTAGTGGTAATGCCTTTACCTGCTGAGCCATCTTGTAAGCCCTGGGTTCTGTATTCTTGATTCAGTCTCGCTAGGTTGTATGTATTTAGAGAAGCCCCTGTCTAAGTGAGTTTCCAGTACCATAGTGGCTTGCAACCTGCCCTCATGGGAAACAAGAACTGGATGGAAGTGCTTATTTCATGGGACACCTGTTTCATCTGGCATGTGGTCTAATGACCTGTGACCAGCCTGTCCCTGGAGCAGGAGCTTTGTATGGACATGCAGGTGCCTTTGTGGCCCTTGGCTAGCCAGGTGCAGTTTATACTTGTCTGGCCATCACTCTAGTCACTGGAGTTCTGTGACTGAGTCCTGGAGAACTGTGTTCTCCCCACATCCAAGGAAAATCCAGGCCCAAGCAGCCCCTGGCTCTTTAAGTTGGCACATGGCTACAACAGAAACAGCTGTGATTGCAGTCTAGCTAAATGTTTGTTGGTTTTGTTTATCTTTTCACAGAACTAAGTCTTAGTTTTGCTTATTTTCTTTTTGTTTCTCTGTGTCACTTATTTGACTCTGAGAGTCTTGTGCTCTCCTCAAAGTGGCTTATTAATACCATCTTACTAGTGACAAAATCCCCTGGGTGGAGCAAAAAAGCCATTCCATCTCATTATAACTGAAAACAAAGTTAGTCACAGCTGACCTGAAGCCTAGAAGTGGCTTCTCACTGTGCCGTTTTCACTGAGGCCATCACGTGTTAGCCATCTCGGGCTCTCTTGTTCTTTTTTTTAAATTAAAGGAAAAGGCTCTCACTGGAAACAGGCCCAACTTCAACACACATATCTGTCGTGTCCTCCACCCCCACCCCCGCAAGTAAGTCACCCAGCAAGCTAGGAGCCAACTATACAGAAATCAGAACCTGTCCATTCACATATATAAAGTACATCAAGGTGGCCCGTGACTTAAAATGAGGCCACAGACCTCATATGACATGCAGAATAATCTTATGAATCATTTAGGTAAATTATATTTTGGAGTTTACTGTTTGTGTGTGTGTGTGTGTGTGTGTGTGTGTGTGTGTGTGTGTGTGTGTGTGTGTTAGGAAGCATACAGTCATATCTTACTAGTATCTTTATAATTTTTAGTAGTGTTATATTTTTGTATAGCAAAACTTCATTAGTATCTTATTAGGGGTCTGTGCTGGCATAGTTTTGTGGGTCTAGGAGGAAAGAAACCCTTTTTGACTTCCATTTCATGGAGCCGATGTTGGTATTTTTGCTAACTGCTGACCGTAAGCAAGCAGTAAGCAGGGTCTGCCCTGTCTTCCTGTGTCTCATTTACTGGTTAGTGTGCTTGGTATTTAAAATGGAATGCTGGAAATCTGTTTTAAGACTGAGTTCTGTTTCTCCCCTCTTCCCAAGCTTAACGATCTCAAAGGTCTTCTGAAAGAGATTGCTAATAAAATCAAATAAGGCGGTGAACGCTCATGGAGAGAAACCAGATTACAACAAGGTGAGTTGGCTGATGTCTTTTTTCTTTGCTCTGAAAATTTCAATGTTTTAAGGATATTTTAAAGTTGTAGTAGTCTTCTCATTTTTTATTTTCGTATGTTATCAGCTTTGACGATAAAACATCGTACAAACAAACCAAATAAGTCACCATCTAGAGACGGTGGAGTGGAAGTTCCTTCTCATGTCCCTCCCTGATGGCGGCTCCAGGGCACAGTTGCCTACAGGGTCTGTGTAACATTTGCCAGCCTTACAGCCAGTTTGACATATTGAAATGAGGGCATACTGACCTAATATTTGCTATTTTTTTCTTCCTTAATACTTCATCATAGATATTTTTGTGGAATCATGCCTAAAATGTCCCTTATTCTTACGGCTTCTTCTGTCTTTTGCTGTGGGATGGGTAGATGTATGCTGATCCCCTTTTCGTTAACTGGAATGGGAGGGTTTTAACAACAGCTCATTTGCACAATAATGTGTAATTCAATTAATTGGAAACATTGGACTCGAGGCTTTGCTCCAGCATCTCGCCGTTTGTTTTAATTGTGTTTTCCCAGAACCTGTTCAAATCCTGAGACCAAATGCTGAAAATTTTGGGAGCATAGGGAGGTGGGGAGAAAGGGACACAATTATGGGCATTCTACTGGTCTTCAAGTAAACTGTAAGGAATAGAAACACAGTGAAGAATTCCCTTCTCCATTGGTATTGGCAGTGTGGCAGAAGGGTTAGGACTGTGGTGTGCTGGCCTCTTGCACTGACCCCTCACACTGATCCCTTGCACTAACCCCTCATGCTGACCCCTTGCACTGACCCCTCACACTGGCCTCTTGCACTGACCCCTCACGCTGACCCCTTGCACTGACCCCTCATGCTGGCCCCTTGCACTGACCCC
>CABHPH010151174.1:24379-35547 GCA_902168325.1 Peromyscus nudipes | reverse complement strand
TGTGTGTGTGTGTGTGTGTGTGTGTGTGTGTGTGTGTGTGTGTGTGTAAGGCTAAAACTAAACATTCTCAGAGTGGGCAAGTAAGTGTCTGAGAGGCAAAGAATAGCAAAGAGGCAGCTGTAAGGTAGAATCCAAGTCACCCATTCCCAATCTTGCTTTTCTTGTAATTGAGCAGCTTGTATCCAAAAACTCATTCAATTTACCATGTTTCATTTTTAGCATTAAACATTGGATTAGCGTTAGGGAAGTATCCAGTTGGCTCCAAATATTTCTACTTAAGGTCTAAGACACAGGGCAGATCTCTTGGACTTCTACAGGGCCTAGCATGTTTTCTATAAAGTGTGGGGCTGGAATCAAAGCTCCCTCATTCCTTATAAGATTTAGTATTACTATCATCCCTTGTTGGACCATAGATGTCACCTGTAGATCTTTATTCCTCAGGGATTGGATTAAATTTTGAACCCAAATTCTGGAGTCCAAGCTTGGCTTCTCTAGTTCATATATTTGCACATTATCCCTGATTTCCCCAAATTTAACCGTGTTGGCTAATTCCTCATCCTTAGTCTCTATCAGCTGTCTCCTTCAGGCACTGGTGAGGACCCCTTGTCATAGGCACAGTCTGTCTTGGTCTCACTGGCTTCTCATTTCTTCCTCTTCCATCTCACCTTCCTCCTCCCTCCCAGACCATCCTGGGAATTCAGCTTCAGTCTGGACCAGTCTGTAACATTTTTAGCTTCTACTCGACACCTGACACACCTGTTATTGCCATTTGCATTTTCTGGAGGCAGAGAAGCCTTTAGAACATGACGAAAGGAAAACCAGAAAGCTCATCCTGGACAATTAGATTTGGTTCTGCATCGGAGGACTGGGCATCCCTGTAGGGGAGTTTTGTCTCGTTTATCCCATAAGTAAACTTCTCCCATCAAATCAGAGTCTCAGTCCTCTTTGGCAATATGATATTAATTAGTAGAAAAGCAGACAGGTATGCCAGCCAGGAATTAAATACAAATATGCTGCTTTGGATCATTTGTTGACATGGCCCTTAAGCTGATTGAAATAATAACTAAAGAAAACCTAGCAAGCTTAAGGGAAAAAATGATAAATGTCTAAAAATTACAAATATCTAAAGATGTATAATAAGTCACATTAGATTAATAAATCTCAGCATGAGCTAGTTTTGGAAGAAGTTTGCTCATCAATACCTTAGGTTCCTATGGTGCTAATTCAGAGAAGCATGTGTGCAAAACAATTTGGAAAACAGTACTAGAAGGCAAAGAGATAAGTGTTTAGGAGGTCACCCAACATGGCTGGATTACATTTATATGGGTACAATTTACATACAAGAAAGGCATTGTTTGTCTTGAGCATATTAATGCAATTTGAAGGTTTAGTTGGGAGTACATCCCCTATTTACTGCCCACATGATAGCTTCCTCTTCCTTTTCGCTACCTTCTCTTTCCCAACTCTTGGTTCTCACTGGAAAGTCTTGGTGATTACATACCAATAGCCAGCCTGTGAGCTCTGCAAGCTGGGTACACCGGGGTTCCCCTGTAGCTACTCCATTGTTTCCCCCATCCTTGTGTGCTCACACTTGGGAATGTGGGCAAGAGAAGAGACCATTGTGGATTCTGGAAACAGGGTCAGGACATATGAGGCAGGCATCCTGGTACCTGGGAAATGATCTTGTAGATAAAAGAGGCTAGAAGAAGGATACTGCTTACCTAACAGAAGCCCTATCCAGAATTTCCTTTTTAAAACAACGTGGAAAAGAGCAAATGTGAGCCCAAACCACCCAGAGAGCACACTGCTGCAGAGAGCTTTCTTTCTGTATGTGAAAAAGTTGTTCTTTGCACACACTCTTGTGGAAGATGACGTGAGAAGACAAAATGGAGATCCAGATTAAATGGGTTGTATGTAGTGGGGAAGAGTTTCTTAGAACTGGGAGAAATCAGCTAAAACATGGTTTTTCAGTTTCCCCGTGTCACATAAGTCCTATAAATTAGGCCATCTAGGTTCACAGAAACTTCTGACTGGACTGACACCATCAGAGGAGTTTCAAAATCAAAGGAAATGGTCATCCATCATGTGGGGGATGAGGGGGGGGGACCTTGACCTATCCAGTCGTAAGGAGCTCTGTCTATTGTTGCATGTATGGGGGAATGACCCTTTGCTCCATAGATGCAAGTGGGACGGAATAAAGAGTGAAGCCCCAGCCACCTCCTGCCTCAGAGCAGGAAAAAGCGAAGCAGCCGCAAGAAAGATGAGAGATGAGGGCAAGTGGACCTCAGCTGAAAGCTTCAGACGCCAAAGCAGGCAGAGCCAAAGCAGGCAGAGCCAAAGCCCGCACTGTGCTGGACTTTCCAGTTTATGTGGCTTAAAGAAATGTCTGTATTCTTACAATGGGTACCTGATACTTCCTAGACCAATGGTTCTCAACCTGTGGGTTGCGACCCCTTTGCGCTAGAAAGACCCTTTCACAGGGGTCACATATCAGATATATTTACATTATGATTCATAACACTAGCAAAATTACAGTGATGAAGTAGCAACAGAATAATGGCTAGGAGTCACCACAACATGAGAAACTGTATTAAAGGGTTGTAGCATTAGGAAGGTTGAGAACCTGTCTTAGACCTTGCAGCAGAATATGCCCTTGAAAATATTTTTCTTCTTAAAATATCCACCTAAGATCTTTCTTATAGTGTTGTTCTTTTTTAAAAACTTCATTTTATCTATTTTTTGTGTCTTTCACATCATATATCTTGATCCCAATCACTTCCTTGTCCTTTTGTATATGCCCTCTGCCCTTGCAGCCTCCTCACAAAATAAAATAACAATTGAAGAGGAAAAAAGAAAGGGAAAAATCTCATCATGGAAGCTGCAGTGTGACACAGTGAGTCACACAGTACCCCTTCTGTCCATATATCTTTACTTGAAATTGTTCATTGCAAAGAGTCGTTGGTCTGGTTCAAGGCCTCTGGTTTCTGCTACATTATTGATGCTGGGCCTTCACTGAAACTCGTCTTGGATATCATGTTGTTGCCCTGTGTCATGGAGATCCTGCAGCTTTGGGTCTGCAGGACTGGTCCCTTCACATGCTCCAGGAGATCATAGATGGGGTAGATGTTGGGGTGGGCCAACTCATAACCCTGCTTGTGGGCCTGGGTAGTTGCAGGGTTGGTCAGTCCACCAGCTCTCCCCTGCCTTCACCACCAGGGTGAGTTCTCCAGCATTGTCCTGGCTAGTTCACCTGTGATGAGCAAGAGGCGGGGCCAGTTTTCCTGCTTTCTAATCCTCAGGATTGGCTCTCCCATACCTACACCTTCAGGGCCAGCTCTACTGTGTTGCCCAGGTGAGGTGCAGGGGCCATTCTCTTGAGTGCTGCAGTTGATGAGGGAGGGGCTTTTACAAATTATATGTGCAATATAATCAGCTCTAGTGAGCCAATATTTCTGTGTTCTCTTCTGTAAAACACACTCTTTTAAAATGAGACGTCAGGCAAGTGGGCTTCATGACACAATTCATTCAGATACATCAGTCTGGTCATTCTGTTTTGCAAAACAGCCTGTGAGGAGCTTCCCCTCTCTCCCTTTGCCAGTCAATCCCTTAGCTGCTTATTCTCCTTTGTTCCAATGTTTCCATCTATGAGACTGACAGTTGCATTCAATTTTGGAGAAATATGCTTATATGAAGTCGAAGGGGAACAGTGGTTTGGAAAAAAGTATCACTCTATAGCAAAGAAGTAGACTACTTTCAATGAGCTTTATATTTTCCTCTAAAGAGATTTAAAATTAATTATATAAAAGACAGGGTTATATTTAGTTTCATTTAACAAGTTGAACTGAATGAGAAGTCAATTCAAGAGCAGAGTGAGCAGTATATGGAATGTTTGAGACTATAAAGCACACTAAAGGATGTAGTGATCTTATGGAAGAATGAGTAATGGGTAAATGAGGATGCTAACAAGGAAGGATGAATGTTACCATGGTAACTATAGGAACAGTGGTCTTTGGTTCTTAGGATTCTAGTTTTCATAATCTCTAAGAAGACAGGAAATGTAATAAATGTAATTCAATTCCCACCATTAACCAATGCAAGGAGTAAATTATTAAGATAATTTCCATGAACCATTAACTAATCTGGAATCAGAAATCAGTCATTTCTTTTCCTTACCATTTTTACTTATTGGACAACTATAAAAAGGCACAATTAAATAGCTCACTGGCAAGTTCTGCTACAGGAAACTTTTAGGCTATAGCAAATAGACCTACAACATATTGAAATCCTTCAAGAATTTAATTCAAAGTTGGGAGTGTGCTAGAGACAGAATCTTAGATGCACACATGACAAGCATACACTTATTGCTGACCTACATCTTCAGGCCTTAATCCTACTTTTAAAAAGATTGAAACAAGAAAGACATTGTGTTTAATGGTTACACTGACTGAATCAAGCACAAAATATTGGGTTCACTGTGTGGTTTAATTGTGTAGACTTGAGTCAATGGCTTGACCTTTGCAAGTCTGGAAGCTTCCATTTATCTGTTCTCTAAATATACTTACAATAAAAAATGCCATTAGAAGTATTTTGTGAAGACGAATGTCAGCTAAGAACTATGAGACTCCTGGGTAAGAGATGAAACAGCATTCCAAATACCATGGCTACAAGCTAATGAAAATTTAATGTCACTTAAAAACCACACAGCTATCTGGGGTAGATTCGTAGGCGACACATTGGTCTCAACATTATGTTTTAAACTTTAAAAAATATGATCTAAAAAAGCCTTTGAAAACTATAGTGGCTAAGATCATCTATGCTCTTCTTGTTTTGGCAAGAATCCTTATGACCCAGAACTCTGAGAAATCCTAGCTTTCACAGCAAAAATAATTTGCTTTTAATCATGAAAACAGTTGACACTCTTTTCTGGCGATAAAGGAAAAGGATTTCGGCTGAGACATACATATGCTGGCCCTTTCATGTACCACTTATCTGTTACCAGATTTCTTTTCATGGCATTTGCACTAATTGCTACTCAAATTATTCTGGCAATGAGTTTACTGTGCTTGAGCCAAGTAAGGTAAATGTGAAAGAAAAGAAAAATAAGGGGTTTAAAATAACACCTATTATGAGTATAGATTTTGAAAGAACCGATGTCCAAATATTCTAACAAAACTGTAGAAAATTCCATAGATTCTGCTAAGTGCTTCTTCCGTTTAGTGATGATGCTTTAAGTAGCCACACTCTCCAGAGAGCACTTCTCCAGGAACAGGGTGTAACTGAGTCCATGGGTTGCATTTGCCTGTGTGCAGGTCAATCATAGCACACAAGTAAAATGTTCACTATAGTCTTGACCAACAGGATCTATACATGAGAATTACAAAACTTATTTTTGTGTTCAACATAACTAGCAGCACCTGTTCATATTTTTGGTAGGGTTTTATATGGCATCTGACCTGCTTTGGCTCCTGGAAACCAGTGCAAAGTATGAGAAACCAGCTCTCAGAGTGGGGAACACAAGATGATAGAAGTTTGTTGAATGGCCAGTGTGACATGGATGACATTCTGGGACCTGTGTCATTAGGGGATATGGAAATAAACTCACACAGTCCTTTCTTCTGTAGATAAAGCTACCCCTTGAGCCCAGAGAGGAAAGAATTCTTCAAAGAACACAGGCTGTCACCTCCAGGACTGGAGACGTTAGCGAGTGGTGACTGCACTTCTGAAGCCATATGTGATGTGTCCTTTTTCCTGTCCCCCAAGTCCTACCATTCTGTCTACTCATTCTCTCCTGGGTGGGAGGTGGGTTGGGGAGGCCACAGGACTCAGAGGGAGATTCCAGCTTCCTCTGTGACTCTGTGTATTAATTTTCATCCTATATAGACTTTAAGGGGTTCTTCTCTTTGCTTGAGTTGAAGTGCTGAGACTCCTAACACACGTGAGTATAACTAGAGATACTGAGCATCTATTAATATCACTGACTTCAGTTACCTTGTCTAGCTAGCGCTATACGGCCTCTGTCTTTTATAACAGAGCTATAAGAATGTTGATAGTGTGCCCAGACAAAGACATGGAGCATTCTCTCTCAGGCTAGGAGGTACCGTTCTTCTTGCTGCACTACCCTGCCCCCCACTTTTCATAGAAGACCACTTAGTATTCCTTTACAGGTTGATGCCAGAAGGAGCCAGGTTAGATTTTAATACCATGTCACTGTTATGTAAGTCTCCTTACTCAGTACAATATAAAGAATTGGAAGACCATGACATAAATACACGTTACTCAGTCTTCACGAGTAATTGCATAGGTGGGCATTACAAATCTTACTTTATGGGCCACACCACTTACACTGAAGAGTCACTGGCTGGACACTGAATGCATTGACCCTTCCTTCCATACCACACTGCAGCCTTTAATGGGCACTGACCTCTATCCATGTGAATATACTGAAAATATCATCAGCATTATTGAAAATAAGTGACAGGTACACAGCAGAATAAGTAAATAAACATTCAGGTTGCTAATCAAAGTGGCCAATATTTAAAATAAAATAAATGTGAAACTAAGTCATCATCAAGTTTACAATCTAAAACCAATCATCAATTTTGTCAACCTGAATGGCTTGAAAATATTGTGGTGGGAAATAAAATCTTTTCTTAAAACAGTTTTCTTTTGTCCAGCACAACAGAAAATCATTTTTTTCTGTCTAGCTGTTACTTTCCAAATTTTTGATGGCTTAGAAATCACACCTTCCCTTAACTGTAGTCAGAAAATGACTTTCTAGGCATCAAAAATGCTACTTTGGAAAAAGTGGAATTGTAACATGGAAGAAAACATTTTTGTAAGACAGTTACAGGACACTAAAGTTTTTTCAAGAAATTATGATGTCATTGTAAACTTTCTCCTTAGAAAAAGACATTTTAGAAGTTTAAGACACTCCAACTGTAGAATTATTGCCAACTTTGCTCTTACTGCTGCAGAGACTGGTTGTCTTGGTGAAGAAGAATCCCTCTATACTTATCTTCCTAAAGATGATCTAACTGCCATGGCAATTTTAAGTCCTAGTGAGGATTAAAGGATGTTCTATCCACAGTGTTTTAGCTCCAGGTCTATGAAGTAGGAAAAATAACTCTCGCTGCCTGTGCTCAGACCTCTTCAGAAGGGGGATGCTGGCTTCCCACTGTTTTAGAGAAAACACATTTAAAATGCTGCAAAGATATACTGCGATACGTAAAGCTGTGACTATTCACTGCTATTTCCTTGATATGTAATTTAAACTCGGTGACTAGGACAAGAAAATGTCACATTCCTTTCTCTTTCTAAGGAAGTTGCGTATTTCCTTGTAAAAATAAAAAAAAATGAAGTCTTCAAAAGACAGTTTTCAAGTTGTTTTCTCTGAGGTTAAAGGTTTCTATAAATTTTCGTGATGGTACTCAAAGTTGGACAAAGGAAAAAAAACAACAAAAAAAGAAAGACAAAGACAAATAAAGCATTAAGGGTGCATGCAAGTTTGGTCTTTACCAATGTCAAAAACATCTCAAGTTACGTGACTTTTAAATCTCCCTTATAGCAAGTACTTTTCAAAGTTTTGATCATGTTTCTCCCACATGATCTACAGTGTTGTAAAAAGAAAGTCAGTCTTCTATCTTTACCAGGATTGAGGAAAGGAGAGAGGAATATACATTTTACTGACGTATAAATGGGTTCCTGGCATGGGCTGTGGATGAGTACCCAGCATTTGGCTTATGTAATAAAGGTACTAGGAGCCTTGATCTGGAGTATTGATTTTCCTTGGAATTTGAGTAATTCTGAACTGCCTCTTTGAAATACAGATCAATCAAACCGTTAGCATTCCACTAAAATAAAATATAGGAAAAGTTTAATAGTAATGACAGACACTGTTATAAAGGCTTATTAATACATTTAATCCCTACATGGACCTTTGAGGCAGGAATTGTGATCATTTCCCTCATATGGAGGCAGAAAAGGAGGTGAGAAAATTCAAAGACTTAGGCAGAATCTACACAGCATCTAAGTGCTGGGCTCATATTATTGGCTACTTTGTAGGTTTAAGAGGTTTTAAGAGAGAAAGGAAGGTAGACAAGAGGAAAAGCCTATGCTCAAGTCTGTTCTTTCAGTGAGAGCTGGGATTCTTACGTGATTTCAGAACTTGGTCCAGGGTACAGGGCTTTAAAATATTCTGGAAGATGAGTAGATGAGTCATGAGATTTTGGAGGCAGACAGGAAAGTCCCAAGCTCAGCTTCCTGGACCCTGGTGAACTAGGCCAGCTCTGGGTTTTGTTAGCTCCCACAGTGGCTTTGTTCATCTCTGTAGAGGTTCCAGATTGGAGAGCTGGTAAGCATGTTAAGTGCACAGACACCAGGCTTACCTGTGGGATAACATTAGATGCTTTCTCCAAATGACAAATATGTTACGGAAATAAACACATGCAAAGAGACATGTGTGTGTGTGTGTGTGTGTGTGTGTGTGTTTGTGTTAATGCATACACTTCTCTTTATTTCTGATCCCCTTCATTAACAGCACACCAGAAGTTAATAGTAACAGTGTATAGGAAGTCCATTTTGTTCTCAAGTTTGCTTAACAGTGAACAGAGCTTGCTCTTGTTCAGAAGATTTTAATGGGTTCTCATTTTATAAATAACTTTTGTTAATCAAAGAAATAGCATGTATTAATTTACCCATGACCAGAATGAACTAGTATGTCTTGCTTGAATGTTAAGTACAGCATCTCCCCTCTCCCTTACATCATCTACAATAACTTAACAAAATGGACCACATCCAGAATACTTACAGTGGAAAAGCTTTAGCTTGGGATTACTGCTCCTTTAAAGTCAAGTCATTTGAACATTTGTTCCACGGCTTTCTTGTATTTGCAAATGTACAAGTTTACTAATAACACCACTCCCTAGAATGACTTTGTTACTCTAACAGTCTCCAAATTACCCAATACATGCTACAATCAGCAAACTCACCTTTTGCCCATTCGTGCCTGGGGTCCCAGGTGCTCCGATGGAACCCTAAGGAAGCACATAATTAAATTAAGTTGATAGCATGATCAATATTCCAGTTCTAAATCTGTGCAGTGTTTATTAGGTCAACCACAATGTTACATGGCTAAAACATACTACAACTCCCTTACACAAGGTTTTAAGGCTCTGTTTTCTAGATTTTATACACTGTGTTCTAATATTTAGTAATCCAGACAGATCTTCATACTTTCCCAGGAAGTAGAGATAAAGTTTAATATTCTTTCTGAATACTCACTTAACTCTAACATGATATAAAGAATCTCATATAAATTGAAAGCCGTACCTTTCAGGAGGCCACGGGGCTCTAAATTTTGTTTTAAAGACATAGATAATTTAGTTCCACCAGGAAAAAGCCGAGCAGTAGCAGCGACTCTTGAACTTGCCAAATTTATAGAAGACAAAACAGAAGGTAATTTAAAAAGCAACTGCTTACTCTATGACAGGAGGGCTCTATGCTGGAAACGCAAATTCATTTCCCCTCTGGACTTTCAGGGACTATGGTTCCATCACCTAGTATTGATATGGCTTCTGAAGTGGACTCAAGAAAGCATCGCAAATGTTGTGTGCTGACCCGAAACAACACAACTTCTGTATTTTGAGGTTGAAGGTCCCTGTGCATGTAAACATGAGCATATATACCCACTGGCTGAGAAGGAACAGCAGGTTGTAGATGGCTCAAGTGATGGTAGGAAAGCCAGTCACTATTTGAGACAACCCATGACATTTACGTGAATACAGGGAGTATTAGTAAATATTTTGAAAAGGCAATGTCATTCCCCCCACCTCCTTAGGCTCTGGAGAAGGTGTTTTTGTGGGGGTTTTTTGGTTTGTTTTTTGCTTATTCTTAGTGTAGAACAAGAAAACTGTTTTTTTTAGTTGTCTATTAAATTTCTTTTGTAATAATGGAAGAGGAATTTTCATTAAATAGTCATGATAATCATGAAACTGCTCTAAAAATAGCCCACTAGAGAAAAAGTATATGCCAAACAAATTGAGCTGGCAAGTTTCTTAATGCAGCCCATGATCCTATGGGTTGGGAATTAAAGATCTTGAAGCCTGGAGCCGGCATTTTATCCTGGTTGCACGTGGATCAGGCTAGCTTTACAATTTCACACTGAGCTTAATAGAGACATTATTGTGAGGGACAAACTGTTCCGGCACGCAAGATGTCTCACAGTGCAGGGCCTTGACTTGGTTTGAAGGATTATGTTTCAACAGATGCCACATGCCAGGCACTTGGGGATAAAAAGTCTTTATCTTTGATGAAGACCAAAGATAAAGAGCAATCACTTTTCCACCTGTTACAACACAATTGTTTTCTGCAAGTGAGACATCCTCTCCCTCCCTCTTCAGGGGGGGAGGTTAGCAGTGAATGGGACCTAGCAGTGTTCACTGGCAAAGGGCCATCATCTCCCTGCTACTGCTCTATTTACTGTTCCACTGGCGTGACCTCAGAACCCTAGGTCCTCCCCTTTAGACTGTACTTTGGTGATTGTGGCTAAGACTGAAATCATAATCAGGAAGTCATTTTTCAGTTTACCCAGCCAAGGGGGACACTGAGAGAGCCAAGCAGCGCAATGAATGAAGCAAGACGCAGATCCTCTATTAGGGTCAGTTCTGTGGCCATTTGGCAGTTACATAGTTGACCAAGGCCAGCAATCAATTTGCAGTGTCACATGATCCTTCTTGTTTTAAATGCTGTCAGAATGTGTTACCAATATTTGAATTAAATATTCCATAACCTACAAGTGCAGCAGACAGCTCAAAAAGTCTTCTCTGGAGTTACTGAGTATTCTACAAGAAGTAGAGTGGAAATCTGAGGCACATTCTAATGTGTAAATATAAAATATTCTAGAAAGCAGAATGAACAAAGGATACTAACTCCTTCAGCACCATTTATGCTCAACAATTCCACCCACTTCTCTTGCTCTCATTAGACAACTTTCTTGACACTGCTACACACACCCTACCTTTTGTCCTGGAGGCCCCAGAGGTCCCTAAAAGAGGAAAAACAATTCAATTAACACAATACTACTGCCATTTAAGCTTAGATGATGAACCAACCAGCCAACCATCAAAACTAAGTCATCCTATTCTATAAAGTTCCCTTTGCTGTAGTAAAAA
>CABHPH010151174.1:0-24279 GCA_902168325.1 Peromyscus nudipes | reverse complement strand
CTCCCTCCCTATCTATCTATCTATCTATCTATCTATCTATCTATCTATCTATCATCTATCTATCTATCTATCTATCTATCTATCTATTTGAATTTTTTTGAAAGCCATTAGCCACATACAAGAGGGATCTGATTTCTTTTAGAAAGAAAATGCTTGGGGTCCCAGTGCATTTGTTTCTTGATATTCCTGCCAATCTATCAAATCGGTCTCATTTGGAGGACAGGGGGTATCGTTGCTAGAAGCAGTTAGAATGCCAACACCATTCTCTAGAAAACGGACACATGACATGGTGCCTTTATCAGTACACCCCTGGTAAGCAGGCTTGCAAGCTACACAGAGAAGCATGTTGTATTTTATTCCTAGGACATGTTGTCACGTGACCCACACAAAATCTTGTTTACAAACTAGGGGTGGCCAAGGCCGAAGGCAGCACCTGGTGTGCCCCCGAGAAGGGAGCAGGGATGTCGGCAGCTGCTGTCAGACTGCTGTCCGAGAGGCAGGCAGAAAACAGAATTTAGTGAGATGAAGGGGAATATTTACTTAGAAAATGCAAATGTGACAGTTATGAAATTAAGCAGTTCTCAACCACAAAGTCAGTGTTAGGATCTGTTGGCTTAATTTAGATTAAGACACGGCTCTCTGACAGGGGAAAAGTACACACGGAGCTACAACCTCATTTCCTTAGGTCTACTTTTACAGAAAGGTATTAGGCATTCTTTTTAGTTCCTTGAGAAACGTGTTTGATTTGGGTGTGTTTTAATGAATTTATAGATGCTGCTATTTACACAAAAGGTCTTTAGTGCATCACACTACCCTAATGGCTTATTTTCACTGTGGGACATTCCCATTAATCAGCATCTGACATTCATACTCTGTAACATGGCATGAAACATGAGCATGATTACTAGGGGAGAATGGGTCATGAATTTTAAAAATTAAATAGACACAGTGTTTAGAAAGATCCAGAGACCCTCTTCCCCACCCCTCTTTTGAAGAGCCCCCACAGGAAGACTCATTTCCTCTATCATCAGCCTTGGGTTACTGAATGTGTGTCGCATACCAACTCTCATTCCTCCTTGACTTAACTGTTGAACCACCAGACTCACCAACTGTGATTTTAACAGGCTTGCTATCCACATATCTGTGGGCATTCCCCTCACCCACCCTGCTCCCCATTTGAAATTCTCCATTTTAGATTTTGCAGAGAAAATATACCATCAGGTGTAAATCCCATCCAGATCACTTCTCTCATCAACCCAAGCCCACATGGACCTCAGAGGAAGAAGAGCCCTTCCTCTTTGCAAGGCCAATTCATCAGGTAGACTCTGGAATCCATCGTTGCCTCTGCCCAGGGGGACCTTTTCCAATCAATTACCCCTGCATCTGTATCAGCCTGCTCTTCTCCACCAGTTCTTTTCCTTTAGCACATAAACATGGTTAATCATTTCCTCACTGTGTAAATTGTTTGGGGAATGAATGTCAATGCTAAGTAAGGGCAGAAGTTGCAAGCTGTGATAGGGGATCCGAGAAGGAAAAAAAGCGTTGGGTTTATCATTGCCCAGGACTCCATCTTCTCAAGTGTCTCTGGAGTGTTTCCCTTCCTGAGCTGCTGAGGTTGGAAAGGAAACTCTATGATGAGGACTGCGTTTGTTCAGTGTTTAGACGGAGGATGTATATGTTCCATTCACAAAGGTTGCATTCCCACTGTAAATCTGACTTTGCCACTTGAAAAAACATCATTCACTAAAATCGGGTATTCCATTTCAGGGGAATACTTCAAAGGAAAGTAAGAGAATTTTACATCCAGTATTGTAAATGGAGACTAACATACATGGCATTTTCTAATTTAGTCTTTGCTGCATGGTCATATTAAATCAGAGATTTAAAAAGACTAATCATATAAAATTAGACTAGCATATTTTAATGCAATATTTAAGAAAAATCATATAACCAAAGAAATGAATATATTTTCCCTTCAGTTTTAGGAAACTAGTGTTATTTTTGTAAACTCATAAAACATTTTTTTTAAAAAAAGATTTACCATTTATTTTGAATTATGACTACATGTCTTATAGATTATTTGCAAATCTGCTGCCAAGATACATTCTCAGTTACAAAAAATGTACATATAATTCTTGAATCTCACTGCAAGAAAAATGGTTGGGAGCCAGGGAGAATGTCGTCCATTACCAGAAGGGAATCAGGAGAATACAAGGTGCAGATATAATTTTGAGTAAATATACAAGCACTTGGACACACACACACACACACACACACACACACACACACACACACACCCCTACCTCTCAATTTACTGCACTAAACAAGATTTTCCTTACGTATGTTTCAAATATGTTTAAATTGATGACACTGTTATATGTCTGTGACAATGTAGTAATTAAACATAAACATACAACTTAAGATTTCCTGTTCAAAAATCAGTTTTGAAATTAAGGCATGTTGTTACCAGCTTGTTAAGACATGTGCATCTTATTAACCTCATTTCTGGCACAAATGTGAATTTATAAAGTAATAGGCAATACTATAGAGTCATTCATTAGTTCATATAATCTTTTGAACTATTGTTTGTGGTGTATGTGTGTGTCTGTAATGTATGGATATGAATGTTGATACAGTCTATAATGCCTGTGTGGATGTGAGAAGAAAACTTGTGGAGTCTTCTCCCTCCTCCCACATGGGTTCTGAGATTGAACTAAGGCAGTTAGGTCTGTGTACCAAGTGCTTTTATCTGCTGAGCCAGCTTGTCTAATCTTAAACTTATACCTTCAGCCTGAATAATGGCTTGGATGAAGGCTATCATAAATGCATTATTCACTAAGAAACCTAATGCTTCTTTTTATTACCAATTTTAGGATTCCAGTAGTTCAAGACTTCTAAAGTAGTTCTAGTTAGTGTTATATCAATAATTCAGTAAGTTTGGATAAAACAGTTTTCAGAATAGTTATATTCCGTTTGGTCCTTTTTTCTCAGTACAGCATTTCTTTGTAGACATTTTTCTTGGCAGGTGCATTTATACTTTGAATATTTTTTTGTACACAGTCAAAATGGAAATTTGATTTTTCAAAATAATTCCTGTATGTTTTAAAAGTAGAAACTATGCTATATGTAGATTACCAACATATTAAGGTATATTTCTTTACATTTAACTTAAATATCAACTATAATTTGAATCTTGAAATATCCTCATGTTAATATAGATTCTGAGTGATATAAAATATATGGTTTTCATTGAAGAATTCTATGTGGTAGAAATAGCTTTATTTAAAGGACTAAAAGCCATTGAGAAATTCTGTGTGAAGTAGTACATTATCATTAGTGTAGACATAGCTCTTATTGTTGTCATGATCTGCCAGAAAATATCACAGGCAATTATGCAAAACAAAGCTTAGATAGAAGATTATGAGCAAGAGTTGTGCAATCTACTTGATTGTCCTTTCTTGTTCTCCAACTCTGCTAACTTCCACTCGAATGATTCTATACAATATTCAGTACGCAGTGAGCAAATAAGTCAAAAATACGGCAGCTCCCAAGGGAGTGGTTGTCTTTAACCAAAAGCATGTTGGCTCAGGCCTGAGAGTCCCTTGACTCCTTTTGCTTGAGTCCATCAGGCTTGTCAGTGTGTCTTTCTGGTCCCTCCCCTTGTGCTGCACAGCTGTGCCCACTCCAAAGTCCTTTGCCCCTCCCTAGTTAATGTGATGTCTATCTAATGGCCTTTTATCTCCCTGTGTCTCTCTGCACACTGCGGCCTGAGGACACTTCCTGAAATGTTGTTTGAGCATCAGTTGACAATTCTGTAGCTATTTAGAAGAGGTGGGACTTGGATAGGAGTTGTGGTTTACCACATAAGCATCTCAACAGCTCTGGATGCCTGTTACAGCGGGGGCTTTTAGCCGACCTCCCTCCTACAGCAACTCCATAAATTCAAGTCAGGGTCCCTGCCTTTGGGGGTCGGTCTGCTTCATTGTTCCCCAAAGAACCATGATAATAGAACTATCTATTTAAATAGAATAATTCTATTTTTCCATAGAATTATCAACATTATTGTAATGCTATGTGTTATTGTAAGTTTTTTTTTCCCTTTTTATTTTTTTATTGTTTTTATTTTTATTTTTTCTGAGACAGGGTTTCTCTGTGTTGTTTTGGTGCCTGTCCTGGATCTTGCTCTATAGACCAGGCTGGCCTCGAACTCACAGAGATCCGACTGGCTCTGCCTCACGAGTGCTGGGATTAAAGGTGTATGCTACCACCACCTGGCTTTTTCTTTTTTTCTTTTTTTCTTTTTTTTATGTAGTACAGATGGCCCACAGCAAAATGCTCAGTGAATCATGTTTTCATTCATTCATTTATCCACTTACTTAATAATTAACTGCACTCTAAGTGCCAAGCAATGCTTTAGGTACAGAGGAGACCGCAGTTAACAAAACAGGCCATGACTACATGCCCGCTGGGCTTCACGTTCTAGTGAATGTAGAAAGACAGCCAACCATCTGTGAAGTGATTGCTAATGCAAGGAAGGGGCTAGGGAGGGAGAAGGAGAGGGAGTAGATGTTTCAAACTAGCAGCTCTGTGACGGACTCAGTGATAAAGCGACCCTTGACTAGAGCTGTCGGGCAGACCATATGCCTGGCGAGGGAGGAGAATGTTAGGGGCAAGGGGACAGGTGCAAAGGCCAAACTAAGGAACACGTACATTTTCAAAGAACACCAGAGGACGGTCGATGGGTGTTAGGAGGAGACAGGAAATGGAGAGGAGGTAGATTGAAGCTGCATGATCTGGTCAGGGCTCAGAAGAACAATGTGCTTGCTTTGACTATGATAAAAGGTAGAGGAATGATTATGGTCATAGAATACATATATCATTCCTTTTTTTCCTTCTTGAAACCTTAACCAATAGTGTCTCAGGATAGGAATGGCATGATGTTTTACTCTATTCTTTGAGTCATGCCAATGCTATTGGCCGATTACAGTAGCTCCCAAACTACTGGAGTCAATTCTCCCCAAGTGATTTCTACTCATAGGTTCTACAGAGCAATACAGCAAGAACGTCTTAGCTACACTGTACCATGTATGGCCTAAGGTCTCTACTGGAGTGCGAGTAGTCACATGGACAGTGGATAGAATTATCAATCCAAGATACTCTTCAAAGCAGGGCAGCCAAGAAACAAATGTCTCTACAAGCATCATGCACTGGCTACAGTTCCTAGTTTACATACATTAAAAAAAAGCATTTTCTTTGATAGACCGCGGTTTGGGAAAAAATGAATTTTTCTGACCCTAACGACACGAGCCCAGATTTGACTAAGGTATTAATTGCTTAAACAGGATGCTGAGCTGCTAGACGATGTGCTTTCGGATGCCTCTTGGGAGACGTTTTAAGGCAAGTTCTGGTTGCCTGCTATTAGGAAATGATGTAGGGGGTGGACGCAGTTCCTGTTCTGTCCCTGATGGCTAACAGTAAAACCCAGAGCTCTGGAAGCTGCTGGTCATTGCTGGATACAAGAATATACAATCAACTTCTAAAGGAAAAAAAAAATTAACACAACACAGAGAAGAGGACAGAAGCCCCAAAGTATTAAGCCATTTAAAAGGACTTCCTTTTGACTTAAAATTTTCCCCTTGTTTCAATAAAAGTCAGCCAAAATAAAGGAAATACTTTTCAAAGCTGATTCCAATGGAAAGAATGATGAGCTGTATATCATATGTAATCATAAAACATAAGCACTGGGCTTTCTCAATGGGTTGGTGTTATAGAATTTCATCACAACTTTTTGAAAGATATTAATTAACCTGGTTAGATGCATCACAAGATCACAAAATCCATAACATTGGTTTATAAAGAAGAAACACACAAGGGCAATTTGCCTCAGTTAAGAAGCATTCTTTTAAGATTTACTTGTACAGACCGCGATCTCCTACTTGAAGGCTAAGAGACAGAAATTCTATCTACCATGGACGTCTGGAGGAGAATTCAAGTGATGATATACAAGCTTTGGAGTTTATTGCTTAAGCATGGGGAAGCACCAAGACCAACTGTTGAGAAAAGTACAGGATGCAAAGCACTGCTGCCCTGGTACCATCTACGCCAAGGCCAATGACTTAGTAGTAGTTCTGTAGTGGCTCTGGTAGAATGCTGGACCGAGACTGCTACATCCTAGTGCTACATAAACCTAGCCTTTTATGGGCCCTGTCTTAAGCCATATTTGTTAATATTTCCATGAGGTCCATTTCCTTCTCCTATTAGACTTTATCTGAATTTCTTAATCACTCTTCTGGGACCCAGGGTCATGACTCACATTCTTTGACAAGATTCCTAGACAAACCTTGTTTTCTGTTGAATTCTAGTACTTTTCAAATGATTATACTTTAATATACTTACATATGAAAATCTACTAGACCCAGTAGAAGCTTCCTCAGGACATACATTTTACATCTTTCGGACTTGAGAAAGTACTTATCATAAATAATTATTGAATAAATTGAAATATAAAAAATTAAAAATTATATTTACTAGATACCATTATTTTAGCACTCAAAATATAACACTACCAACTGGAGAGAGTCCTCAGTTTGGAAGCAGTAGTTTCTGTTCAAATATCTGGGATTTTTGTTTCGGTAACATTTCTCCCCACTAACTCCTATTATTTGAAAAACTTCCTCTAAAACTCACACCTTGTCCATGAGAGGGCTTGGTGTCACATTCGTTCATAAGCGCTTTATGGCAAAGGCTCTAATGAGCAGTCATTTTTTAAAAAGAGCAAATGTTTTCAGACTGCCCTATCTCATGTGCTGACTTATAGGGAAATATTAAACCAGGGCAATTCATTTACTGGTATTTCTCAAAATCACGAGGTTGTGACCTTTTGAAGGGAGGTTTCTTAAGCTCAGGAAATTAAATAGGTGATACATTTTTCTCATCACTTGACAAAAGCAGGATCCAAGACGAAAAATGGAGCATTAAATAGCATGGACCGATTAAAGGGAGATCTAGACATTTAAGCATCTATAACTATCAGGTTCCAAAACAGAGACTCGATAGTCACCAGACACCCACAGCTAAATTAGTTCACTCTATCCCTTCTAAATATTTAATAAATTGTTTCTTAGTGCTGAACCCAAAGTGGAAATGACCCCCAAAGAAAGAAAAATTAACGGGCTCTTCTGCCCTCTGTGATTACATATGCTTCCCTTGAATGCCATAAAAGGAGATTTATGGTTCATAAAGGCCCTATCACACCACACGGCATTCAGGAAAAGAATATTTGTATGCAGGGGCATCTAAGCTCTCACCATATTTAAAATAAAACAATGCTAAGAAACGCTGCTCCTCGAATCTACATATCCTGTGACTCACAGATGTCTTAAATTTAAGAGTATAACATAGACTCGTGTGTTCGGGCCTGCTTTCTGTCTAGGAAGGCCAGTGAGCGCTGTCTAGTGCAGGGTTTTGTAATGATGAAAACGTTCTGGATTGCTTAATCCGACAGGGGAGCCACTAGCCACACATGGCTATTGAGCACCGGAAATGTTGCAAGTGTAGTTTCCAGAAAGAAAGCTTTAATTTTGATTTACTGAAACTGACTCTGAACTCGTCACTCGGAGTTAGTAGACATTGCATTGGACACTGTGGATTTAGACTGTGGAGCCCATAAGACTGTAAGCAAATGAGCCAGGGTCTAACAGGGTTCGGACCCTGTCTTTTCTACCACCCTGGCCACATCGCTTACGCTCGTTTTTTTCTTTAATCTGTGAAGCGATAGGCTAGATGATTTCTAAGGCTTCTTTTAATATACCTGACTTCAAAATAGCCACACACTGTGACTAGAAATAGATGTGATTACTTTCCCACTGTCTTCATGACAATGGATCCTTTAATCATGCTATTCATGAGCACACAGATACTCTAAATGATCTGTAGAACATGAAGGAAAAGGAGAAGTTACTGAAAAGACAATCTGTAGAAAATTGGTTGTGTTTATCCTATTTAATTCTACCCCTGGTAAGACAGGATACTGTCAGAGAGAAGGAATAAGCTCAGTAGCTTAGGTATCGGTACCTTATTATTACAAATACCATTAACAATAATGATATAATTCACATCAGTCATTCAGTTTAATAAACATTCTAACTACAGCAGCTAGTGTATGGTGGGACAAGCATTTCAGAGCAAAGGAGCAGACAGTTCTAACGTAGTGTGAGGGATTGTGGAAGTACGTGGCATTTTCTTAAAGAAAAAGCAGGAGGCCACTTTTAAAAACCTCCCCTCAGACACTTGAAGCTCTAGACATGAGCAAGAAGGCATTTTAAAACTCTCTTCCCTGGTTGCAGGTCTCACAGCTAGGAATCTGTGCGTCTAAAGGGACAGGCCAGCCTGCAACCTCAATTGTCCAGACTTAGACTATGGCTGGGATACTAAGAGCCCTGGGCATTTCTGCTCACTTTGAAGACAGCTGTCCTTCTCTCCTCCAGTTCTTTCTTTCTGAAGGGGAGCCACACCCTGGTGTCCGCAACAGTAAATTAGAACACGGGACATTGCCATGACGTGTTGTTGTGTTGACACCTGACAAGACACAGCCTAAGGTTTACTTGGTCAAGGCTTGGGGATGGAGTCCATCATAGTGATGAGGGCTGGTGGTCAGAGCTGCTCGCTTACATTTCAGTAGACTAGGAAGCAGAGTAATGAGGAATGCTGGTAATTCTGTGGGCTTTCTTCCTGCTCTCAAGAGACGATGCCAGCCACATTCAGGGTGGGCCTTTCCTACTCAGCTAAACCTCTCTGGTAATGCCCTCACAGACACATTCCAATGGTGTGCTTTACAAATGCTTTCATGGTGTTTCCTAACGCAGTTAATGATCAACATTAAGCAACATAATGACTTATTCTATGGGATGTGCTCGGAGTTAGGTCCTGTGAGCGGTGGAGAACACGAGTCTTATAAAGTCAGTTACATAAAGGTGAGGGGTGGGTGATGGCATGGAAGAGAAGGAGTAGCTTAGGGGCTAGGGAGGGGCTCGTCACAGCTTTCCTCTTGCTAGCATATTCAGATTTTGAACTTTTAGGAGCACACAATTTTTGAATTTCAATTTTACAAATCACCATGAGAATAATTTTGTGAAAGTTAGAAGATAGAACATATTTAACAGTTCATTATCTTGGTTTGTAAAATGTTAGTATTTGTACATTTTGCATAAGAATTTCTTTTTTTCCTTTTGTCTAAAAATTGAAATAAAACCCCAGATGAACATCGTTTGAATTTATTTACAAGACATTTACATACAATGAAGAAACATAAGGTGTCCCCCCCCCCCTGTGCATCTAATGAAGATGGAAGGTGGCAGGGTTGGAGAGCTGGACCGGAATTTGTATCTTTCAGTAGCGCCATGTTCTCTGAGTGGGGAGTCTAAATTCTAGGCATTTTAATTTGTTCACTATAGGGGTTTGGGCCTTTAGCTGGAACCAGTGTAGAGATATTTACCATAGAGCTAATCACAGTCTAGAAGTCATTAAGGAAAATCAAAATCAAAGTGACTCCTGTCACCTACTCAACCTTTTAGATGGTTTGTACTTCAAATGACAGCTAAAACATCTTTCGAGCTGGGCATGGTGGCACACGCCTTTAATCCCAGCACTCGGGAGGCAGAGGCAGACGGATCTCTGAGGCCACCCTGGTCTACAAAGCAGATGCCAGGACAGCCAGGGCTGTTACACAGAGAAACCCTGCCTCAAACCACCCCACCCACCCCATACACACAAACCAAACCAAACCAAACCCACCATCTTTCCTTACCTACTACACTAACGCGTCTGCCCCTCAGCTACCCCTAAAGAAGCCTGTGCACTTGGCAATCCAGAGTCCCCTTGGGCTGGGCTCCAGGCAGGGCCACTAGGACAGCTGCAGATAAAGAAGGCAAGCTTGTCTATGTTCTCTGGCCTGTTTGGAAAACAACACGTCACTGGCTAGGGACAAACACACCCAGGGAAGTGGGACGGGGTCTCACTTTCTCAATGGGAGCCAAACGAACGGGAGAAGTCTGGCGGTGTTCTCCAGTGCCTATCATCTACTGAGCAAGAGAACAGGCAGGTCAAAGTTCAGTTGGGGAAATCGATGAGTTTATCAACTGTAGCCCAGCAGGCCACCATAACTGAAGCTGTCTTCACACATGGCTCCTTCCAGTTTCGTTTGAAATGAAGCAGAAACGCTATTGATGATCCTGTTATCCACATAACATTTTCAACAGCATTGCTGGGCTCATTGGACTCAGATGTACTGATGTGTTTAGAAGCAGAACTAAAGCAAACTACAATCACCTACAAATTACTCAGACACAAGTCCAGACTTCACTTTAGTGGGTAACTTTTCCTGAATTCTTACATGCCATGAAAGCCCAGGGAGTAAAGATTTAAGTATTCTTATGATACAGAAAGCGGAGAACGACTGTGCTATGGAGTGTGCATACAAACTGGGTGAAAAACAGGAAGGAATAAAGAGTTTCAGAATCGGGGGATGCAAGAGCCTAAGATACCCCAGACACAGACACTTCAGACCAGAGCACAGCACTCAGGTGTTTAAGTTCACTGTCTAGTGCTCTGATACATCACCAAGGTCAAAAGCAAGTTGGGGAGGAAAGGGTTTATTTCATCTTACAGCTAATAATCCATCATGAAGGGAAGTCAGGGCGGGAGCTCAAGGCAGGAACCTGGAGGCAGAACTGAAGCAGTGGCCATGGAGGAGTGCTGCTCACTGGCTTGCTCAGCTTGCTTTTCATACAACCCAGGACCTCCTCTACAGGGGGAGCACCACCCACAGTGGGCTGGCTCCCCCACATGAACTCAATCATTAGTGAAGAAAACGCCCCACAGACTTGTTGATAGCCAATAGAAGCATTTTCTCAATTGAGGTCCCCTCTTCCCAGGTGGCTCCAGCTGTGAACAGTTGACAAAAGGGAAGCAGCACACTAGGAGACAGGTGTGGGTTAGTAGGAGTTAAAAAAATGCCATCTAGGGCTGGAGAGATGGCTCAGCGGTTAAGAGCATTGGCTGCTTTTCCAGAGGACCTGGGTTCAATTCCCAGCACCCACATGATGGCTCACAACCATCTAGAGTGGGATCTGACGCCCTCTTCTGGCATAAAGCTGTACAATCAGATAGAGCACTCATACATGAGAAGAGGGCATATATACAAATAATATATTAATAAATGTATTATTAATAATGCATAATATATTAAATATATATAGTAAATCTTTAAAAAATGCCATTAATCTTTCATGTTGCTAAGAACTTCTGCACTTGTCAAAGAAAACACAAACAGTAGGGGGTCTAAAGGAAAGATGCCCTTAAATACGACTCGAACAACTATTTAGAATACTGCAGGCTTGGAGGACAGATCTGGACATGACCTGTGCTAGAAGCCAACCCCGAGCACTTCCAGTTGTGGCCAGCTCTCAGCTGTATGCCTGATTTTACAGTACAGTATGTGCTGGGGGGAGGTGTCTGCTTTTATCTAGATATAGTTAAAAATGTTAAGTTCCAGATTCTGTCTTTTAAAATCTCCCCAGAACTTCTCAGACAGCCCAAAGGCCACATTTACAGACTAGATGCTGAGCAGGATTCGAGGGAAGCAGGCCTGACTGAACTTCAGGCTCTCTCTTTCTGTATCAGGCATGCTGTTAATCTTCAGATGGTTATTGTGCAGTCTAATGATCCATCCTGGATTATGAAAACTAAATCCCTACCTGACACACTCATAAACAGCTTTGTAGGCTGGTTTTAGCTTCCTCATTTCATCATCAGAGACACTTGAAGTTCATAAAGATCCTCCAGTGCGTCGTTAGAACCCTCATCTAAACAAGCACTGCTGAGCAACTCAAACCAACAGGGGATTATCCAGAGAGGAAAAGAGCGAGGCTATTCATTGTGCTTTGTTTGAACTGGCGGATGAGAAGTACCATCATGAAAAATTGATGTGATGTGACATACAGAAGGCTTGGTGACAACAACAAATAGAACTCCCAACTGCAGTATTGACATGCTATAATGTCACTGACTACTTAGCCATTCTTTATAGCTTTTCTGGAGTCTTTCTGGGTGGCTGCTTACATTGCTTGACATTTGCCTCTAGAGGAATGCTACTCATCTATGGAATTCCTTGTGGTTCACAGAACATTTCACATCAGCTCTTCACTTGCTGCTCATAATACACCAAGGTATGCAGAATTGCAATCACTACCAACAGTCTATGGATCTGTACAGAGGAAAAAGACCACGTCACACATGAAGTGCTTTCAAGCTAGCACTATTGAGGCAGGGCATCTTTCTTTCTTCCAGACTTCTGGGATAAAACACTGTGAGTGTGTATGTGTGTATGTGAGCATGCATGAGCATGAGCAAACACACATACACACACACACACACACACACACACACACACACAAGTAAAAACTGTACAAGATACCTTGCCTCATAAAAATGACCACCATCATAAAAATGACCACCATAAGTGCTGGATATGATGCCACATTCCTATCATCCCAGAATTTTGGAGGCCAGGCAGGAAGATCATGAGTTTGAAGCCAGAATGAGTTGCAAAGTGATTTCCAGGCCAGCCTGGAAAATGGCAAGCTAGAAAATGGGTCTCAAAAATCCCAGACCAAACCAAATCAAAACAAACAAAAAATCAAATGTATTCCAGGTACTCTCTTTGGGATGGGTTAAAATGCACAGGAATCATTTATGTTAGCAGGCAGGTATAAAACACACCGATTCAGTTTGCTGAGAAAATGAAGTAAGGAGTTAGGTTGCTTCACAAAAAGACCCTAAAATGGACTGTTTTAAAGAACCAAATTCTTCAGCAATTTTAAAATAGATTGATTCATGAAAATCTGATTCATATTAAAAACAACCTTCATGAACACATCTGTTATATAACTCTATGCTCACCTGTACTATGTGGGGAACAAAGAGTGGTAATAACACACTCATATATAGTTCTCATTACATATTTTAAAGAGATTTCCACTAATTTATTGCATTTGTCTCTGTCAACCTTTTAAGGCAGGCAAAGACAGTGTTATTTTTTCTGTACAGATGAGAAATCGAGAGGTTAAGTGGCTTGCCCAAGGTCAGACAGACACTCATTCATTCGCGCTCTGACTGATGTAGTTTTAACGGGGTAACAGAGGAAGTAAGGTTCTTCCTCCTGTTTTTTTTTTTGAACAGCTGTGAAGGCTATTAAAACAGAAGTAGATGATCTCACAAATACAATGCTGAATGAAAAAATCCAGACACAAACGTGGACATACTGTATGAGTCAATTAGTATAAAATTCAAATGCGAACAAAGCTAACTCACAATGACACCAGTCAGAATGGTGGCTGTCTTTGGGGTGGGGTTTGGGGATGGGGGGAACAGAAACGTTCAAGCTATTGGTCTGACTTGCACATTACTTACGTTCATTTGTGAGGAATAACTGAGATTTACAATAGCATTTAACTAGTTTGCACACTAAAGAAATGTTCACTTGAAGCAGTAATTTACACTTTTGAAAGAGATCATCTATAAATTCACTTTAGATGATCATTAAGCTCACAAATCCTTGGGACATTTATGATTTCATTTACATTTGTTGGCTGCATCTAGAAAATGAGACATGAACTCATCTGAAGACTATAAAGAGAGACGAAAAGGTTTACAGAAACTATGGTCAATATTTATCTGCATTTGAGAAATTTTTTATGAGATGGGAAATAGAAGCATAGTAAGAACACATTACAATTCATTTGGGGCTAGGCAAAGCACTTATATTTAAGGACTTGAATTAGGAGTGGAAATAGCTTAGTGGGGCAGGTATCTAGCCTATGTAAGGTCCTGGCTTCAATCTCCGGCCCTTTAAGAACATAAATAAAAATAAAACAAGAAACTGCTGGAAAGTGAGATTATGTATGGTTCCTCTAATCCATCCTGGAGAATAGATAAACAGTTAGGGAAAGCAGGAATGTAGTTCTCCAAAGCACCCGTTTAACTCCAGAGTACTCCATATAAGTTTAAGGTGCCGCACTAGGTGCCAGAGTGGAAAGCAGAAGCCAGTGAGCAATTAGTCTGCACAGACTTGGGGTATACAAGGGCTCCCGAGGATGCCAAGTAGATTTTGATGTAGGAATGAATAAAATGAGTAGATTTTGATGAGTCTCCAGGACAGAAATTATAGGTGCCTCAAACAATTTCAGAATTTATATCCTGCTCTTCCAGGAATTCTTCTTTCACTCTGAGTCTGCAGCACCATGAGCTAACACTGTCTATCCATTCAGGTACCACTGATGCAGCACCATGAGCTAACGCTGTCCCCCCATGCAGGTACCACTGATGCCACACCATGAGCTGTTCCTCCATTCGGGTACCACTGATGCAGCACCATAAGCTAATGCTGTCTCTCCATGCAGGTGCTACTGATGATAACTATTTTATCATTTTCTTTTAAAATACTCTGGACCAAATATATATCTTGCTCATACAGGTCATGAATAGAGCAATTTCTGTGTGGTGGGTGTGACTTGGTCCCGGGAGCTTTCATTCCACCACTAGTCAGCTCCACTTGCAGAGTGGATATATAGTTTCTATGGATGTATAGTTATGGTGGTTTGAGTAAGACCATTCTTATTCATTCCATAGGCTCAGGCTCATGTATTTGAACACTCAGAACTCTTTGATAAGATTAGGAGGATTAGGAGGTGGGGCTTTGGGGAGGAAGTGTGTCACTGGGGGTGGTCTTTGAAACCTCAGGCCAGGCCCAGTCTCTCTCTTTCTCCTCTCTCCCCCTCTCCCTCCCTCTCTCTCCTTCCTGTGGATCTGAATGTAGTTCTCAGCTCCTCTAGCACCATGTCTGCCTCTATGCTGCCATGCTTCCCACCATGATGACAATGGACTAAACCCTGAACTGTAAGCCAGTTCCACTTAAATGTTTTCCTTTATAAGAGCTGCCATGGTCATGGTGTCTCTTCACAGTAATAGAAACCCTAAGACAGTAGTCTTGTGATTCTCAGCATGCAGTAAGTAGGGACTGTTATTTTCTAATAAACTTTCATAAATTACTGATTCTGTTATGGGTCATACAAAAAGGTTGATCACTCACTCATAAACTTGACCATAGTTTTAATAACCTGGCTTTCTATTATTTTTATTAAAAAAACAAACTGAGATACGTACCATCAAGCCCTGTTCTCCTGGTTTCCCTGGTTCACCCTTTAAAAAAATCAATAACAATGAGTAATTAGAAAGTATTTAAAAATTTTCAGTATCTTCTTTTCCCCAATAATTTCTCAGTCATGTGAATGTCAAGTGCATTTTTTAAAAAGATTAAATAGAATGTAAACATATCACAAAGAGCTGATTTGGCTAGACTGTCTGGCTAGCAAGCACCAAGGCCCTCTTGTCTCTGCCTTCCTGTGATGGGCTACAAGCTTGCTTGCTGTGCTCAGCTTTGACATGGATGCGGGGCTTGAACTCTGGTCTTCAAGCTCGGGTGGCACTTACTGAGTCATCTCCCAGCTCCCTTATCTTTGTCTCCTTACAGTCATGTCCAGCATCCATTTGTGTCTTCTATAATACATAATATTTGATGATCTGGGCATTTTTTTCTACCAATAACGTATTGGACCCTTGTTTCTTCGTTTGGGCTCTTTTAAAAACAAGTTTCCACACTATTCTCTAGACCGGTAGAACTCACTGTGTAGCCCATGCTGGTTTTTAAAATACATCTTTAAGAAATATTTATTTTCTGTGTATGTGTATTTGGCCTGCATGTCTGTCTGTGCACCATGTGTGTTCAGTGTCCTAAGAAGCCAAAAGACAGTGTTAGCTCTTCTGGAACTCGAGTTACAGATGGTTGTGAGTCTCCACGTAGGTGCTGGGAATTGAACTTGGGTTCCACGGAAGAGGAGCCAGTGCTAACTACTGAGCCATCTCTCCCGCCTGCCCACACTGATCTTGAATTCGCAGCACTCACTCTCCTGACTCTGCCTCCTGAGAGCTGGCATCACAGAAATGACGCCTGCCATATACCACTGTGCCTGCTGGCAAATGTTTTTAACTGGTGATTTAACTGGTTATCTGAAGACAGCCTCTGTGGTGACTAGCCGTCGGTGAAAGCTGCCAATCCCCCAAAGCCATGGAAGGCCCTCCCCAGGAGCAGCAGTCTAAGAAAATGGCAGACATTAAGCAGGTAGGTTAGGATGAATTGAACACCTTCAGGTGTTCAGGGAAAGCAGCCCCGTGAGCAGTTGGGTCCATTCCTAATTTCCTCTGGGCAAACACACAGCCTTCAGAAAGGGAAGTGGGACTTTGGGATGACAGCAAAAGAGAGAAAATGCTCTGTGTCCTCACACATAGATTAATCCTTAGAAAAGCGATACAAAAATATGTGCATTAAAAATGCAAAGATAATGTACAATAACATTAACAGCTATTGCTGATTTCAGTCCCCCCCGCCCCCGCCCTTGGTTTTATTTTTAAGTATTTCTACTTTGTTAGAAAACATTCTCATCATTACTTTTGAACTAGAAAATCACCAATGGAAACAATTTAAGCAATGCATTAAGTAAAATTTAACTCAGCAATAAACATTAATTTCTAGCCCTGGAATCACAATATCAACCCAGTCATTTTTTTAATATTGTCCGTATATTTCTTTAAATTATTGGGCTGCATGTACCAAGTCATATCAGTTATCAATGTCCCATGTTTTTGTTATTGCTATGACGAATTCTAGTGTTGAAATCATTAAAAAATGGTTTCTGCTAGATAAGCCTCAGATGCAAATGTCAAGTGATAATATGGTCATACCCTCTGGTGCTGAAGTCATTAATTTTTGTTTTGTTAACACTCTTAGCCAGGTCATCTGTAAGGGATCAATACTAATAAGCTCTACCTGCTTTCTGTTAGCAGCGTGGGGCTTTATTGTGTCCACTATTGTCCTTTAAGAAAACACTGTCAATATTTGGCTTCATTTTTCTCACTAATAGCCAACTTCACCCCAAAAAGGCAGTGACATACCCAACGGCAGGCAGGATACAGGCAAGACTGGACATCTCTCACTGTGAACTTCCCGAAGCTCACCTAAGATCCATCCAGGTGCCGTCGTCAGGTCTCCGGCTCTTCTTGACCCAGGAATGAAGTGAATGCTGCTGAAGCGCCCTGCAGACTCTGTCTGTCCTCTACTTCCACCTCCCCCAGCCTTCTCTATCACCTGACCTGTTGGCCCTACAGTCCCTTGCCCCCTGTTGCAGCTCACTGTTTACCCCTTAACCTGGAATAAAATCCGGGAGAACAACAATCCAGGAAGAAACTCACGGGTACTCCTGGCATTCCTCGGGGGCCGTCCTTCCCTGTGTCCCCAGGTGGGCCTCTTGGACCAGGAGGGCCTGGGGGTCCTGGAGGCCCTGCCTGTCCTTGGTCACCCTGGAATGGAGGAAAGGAATGAACCAACAATAATTATGAGCAGTTAATATTCAGGTTCTCTTTCAGCACTTTAAATTCATATTGTCTGATCTACATTTACGCTTAAAGAACCAGACCACCATAAATATGAAGCCTACTGGCAAGCTACCTGTCAGCAAGGAGCAAATCTTTACTGTGGGAGAGCCAAACAGATGCTATGAAATTGAAGCAGCTCTCAGCCTGGCAGTGCAGCAATTGGAGTGCCCTGTCTATTACCACATCCAGAGCCAGATAGAGCCCTTGTTTAAGGATGTCTATGGCAACGCTCTATCGGACACATTTACCATGACCATTGGGTGGCTGCATTTTCAATTTGAAAATATATTTACTCACAGAATCAAAGATTAAGCATAATGGGCTCCTGCTCTATTGCGTAATAGATGTATAATTTATCAGAGCCAGAGGGCTCGGGAACCATGTGTCTATGTCTATTGCTGGTTACAACTGAAGTTGTCTTGATTAAAAAAAAAACAAAAAAAAACCAGGCAGGCTTTCTATACTGTAAGTCACCAGACACAATCTTATTCTGGGATATTTACAGAGACCCACCCACCATCTATGCGCCATGCATGAGAGATAAATGCAAAGCAACAGCACCCAGAGCAATAATTGAACGCGAAGGAGAAATCAGACTCCAGCAGGAAGCAGCACTACCTTAATCAGCCGGCGTTTAATGAGCTGCTGATCAGCAGAGAGAAAGCCATGATTGATTTTAGGAAACACCATCTGATCAGTCAGGTGAGGTCAAAGGTTGAAGTTCAGAGATGAGAGAGTTGAGGAATAAGCATCAGAAGGCCCCAAGGAAGAAATAAAGATATACACATTAGACTCATAATGACCATTAAATAAAATGGAACTGGTGCTCATGACTGACAGACCCTCAGCCTCTCTGGAAGAAAGACAGCCTTGAAATGGAATGAGTCTTTTGATTAGAAATGAGTCCCTTGTGCACCCCATCATTTGGATGTCATTTTTTTTGTGTGTGTGGGGGTTGTCTTTTAGTGCATCCACTTCCAGAAGCAAGTGACCCAGAATGACCTTGCATTCTGCACCCTGAGTAGAAGGTCTACAGACAGAGCACTAGTTCCAATTCCGTCAGATTTGTCAACCAGCATAATGTGGCATGAACCAGGTATTGACACCCCAAGCTTAGAGTCCTTAGAATTACTTAATTGGCTGGGAAAGCATCACAGAGCACTGGGATGTATGTGAATCCAGCCATGGATATGAGGCAGCCTCCTAGGAGGCCACGTCTTTGATTGTCACTGTACGTGTTTAACTTCATTATCCTCCTCATGAATGCTCTGGAGGTTCTCTTAGGCCATAGCTGACCTCCCTGATACACCCGAGGTCCCAGGTGCCCAACACAGTCCCCTGGCATTAGGAGCAGAAGCTGGGACAACCCACGGATGGCTCTTGTTCACCCTTATGCTGATTGTGCCTCTGACTGAGTAAGCATGAATATTATCCACAAACCTTGACGGTGAGGATCTGATTGCTGTGTAGGGCAGCAACTGTGGGGAAGCCTGGCAGGCCCTAAGGACGTGGCATAACACCAAAACAATACGACACAAAACGTCACACAGACATTTCACTGGTAGACAAACAAAACAGGGTGCATGCATAAACCTCCCCTTCCCGCTCAGGTTCAGAGCATACTTCGGCATATTAGACACAAGAGGCTCCCAAGTCAAACAGCCATTCCCTAAAGCACGGAATGGCGAGGCTGCAGACTCATTGTGGTGGGATCTGTACCGATTCTAGTATTCGGTTTGCAGCGCTTAGTATTTTTGGAAGCTTCTTTTTAAAGGGTTAGTACAAACTGGAGATAACTGCAGACATTGTTATGAGAACATTCTGCCCACTGGTATTCTGTTTACAAATTAGGACATATAATACATATAATACACATATTAATTCTTTTATTAACAACAACAGTGAACAGAATGTTATTGTTAGATTGGAAATACTCTTCAGAACAAACACAGTTCGCCACATATAAAAAGTGTTACCACCCAACAAATCAAAATTCATCTGTCTGCTCATGTGATGGCTCTTGGGTCTGCCCTGTTTTCAGGAACTTTCGTGAGGTGGTTGATGGAAATCTGTCTCTTATAACATGTGTATTTCATGTCAGGGTGGTTTACAGTCACACTCCACAGTAACCACTTCCGTCACATAACTTTTCCAGAAGAAGTTGACAGACCACACAACCCCATAAAACAGAAAAGTGGCTTGGGATTCCTTAGACAAGGAGTATGGGGGAGATGCTGCAGGGACCCAGACTTTAGCAACTGGGATAAAGCGTCCTCACAGTGTTACCAACTGGGGAAATCTGAAAGAGAAATTTTGCCTTTGTTCCATTTTCTTTTTAAAAAACATTTGAAATTGGAGTCTTTTATTCCCTTTAAAACTATAAGACATGTTTACTATATAAGTTAATAACAGCCCAGCAATGCATAGCTTCAGTTTCCTCCCTGTTTGTCCTACCCTTCTGTCGAGGATATGTATGTGTGTGTGTATATATATATTTAGATATATATATACACACACACATATGTATGTACATATGTTAGCAAAGGCCAGAGAGTTGCTAGGTTTTTAACCTTATCAGTTTATTAGTGGGTCCTATTATTTAGTCCTATTGATTCATCCTTTGCTTCTCATTGTTTAGTGCTCCGAGTTCTCAGGAAGCCGAGCAAAGGAAACCCTTGCACCAGATCTACTCTGATAAGGGTATAAAGTGTCTGGGCAGGTTTGAGGTGACCTGGGTCTTCTTTTCCTTCTCCCTAAGTGAAAGTCCTCTAAGCATTGACTCTCCACAAACTCAGAAATGCCACAAGTTGGAAAACAGATGTGTACAATTTGCTTTTGTTTTTACTATGGAATATGAGTTTAAAATGTTATTAGATGGTAATGTGCCAGGATCTTTCCATCTGTGACTCATTAGCCCTATATTACACAGTCAAAATTTTATATATAAACCTCATATTTCTGTAACAGAGAACAAAAGCAGATACAAACAAGAAGTCTAGGAGGGATCAGAATCTTGATTAGTGGTGATAAATCATACTGTCACATGAAGCATGATTATCTAACACAATAATTTTAAATTAAAAGCCTTTTAACAGCACACATGGTAGGCCTTTCAATCGTTCTGAAATTTCAACAATGAAATAAGTCACTTCTTGTATTCCTATCTGAGCAGGACCAGATTGTCGCTTGGTTATATCTGCAGCATAGTCAAACAAAAGCACTAAATGTGTCACTTCTTGGTTTGAGCTCCAGTGAGATCTACAGAGGGGAGTAGCCAGGCAATTCTGGCCTGGACAGTTAGTTCCCAAGTCTCAAACTGGAAATCTGCATTTGAAGAAATTTAACTAGCTTTGTTAGATGATTATCTCAGTCATGTTAACTGTGAAATGCTACCACGTGGGCTTAGAGCTAACACCAAAGACTTCTGAGATGACCTCGGAGGTTATCTGTAGCAGAGTAAAAGCAACGCATATAAGAAGGGCCCTGTTAAAATCTAGCAAGAATCCTAAGACTCTATTGTTTTCAAAGTGGGGGGGGGGGAATGACCCTAAAAGTTGTTTAAGTTAGTCTTAATTAATATTAAACAATTAAAACATTTTACATGACAGCTTTATTGTAAAGAATTTTCAAGTATAAAACATTATGTGGTGAAATTCACCCAAGTTTTTTTTTTAATGTAAAATGAATATTGTTATACTTGGGAGTAGAATGTATAAGTTTTAAGACATATTACCATTTGGTGGTGATAATGAATCCCATCTTAGAGAGTTTCATCTACCTTACAAGCAGACTGTGTGCTTCTTACAGGATGGTCCCAAAGCATTGGTGCTAAGACCTTGACTTCAGGACCTGGCTGTCTATGACAGTGACTTCTAGGCTTCCCTAGCTGTTCATGCAGAGGTGCATTCTTTCTTTAGGCAGGCCATTGCCCCATCATTAGTCATACCCTTTTAAATAAGTGAAACAGAAAGATTTCACTTTGGCTTTATATCTCACACAACTTGCCTGGTACACAGATGGTTCAAACGGGTGTGGGGAAAAAAATGTATCTCAAAAAAACACGGTGAAAGAATCCAGAAATAAGCAGAAATACTGGAATAATTTGAACATATTTCACCCCTAAATATTTTGGATTCTTGAGAAACTAGATGTGCAAGTGTGTAATACAGGCTACCTTATGCATCCCACATGTGCACCCGAGAGGGCAGGCACTCATGACATTCGTCTTTCCATCTTCCTGATACACAATGGGTACCGTCTCAGCCACTGCTCCGCCAGCATCCAGGAGGGCTGCCAAACCCACTGTTACCCTCTAGGAAATAAACATGCCCTGTGCCCACAAGGACTTACACAAATAGATAAGTCATGAGAAATGCTTCTAACTACTCGATAGTCATAAATTCAAGATATCATTATCATTTTTATTGTATATTCAATAATGACAAGTTACATCATTGTTTTAGGGAGAAAATTTGTTTTGTCAAACATAGCCAATAAAGCATTGATAGAGTCAGAAATGTAATCCTAGATGTCTACTTTCAGATTTTAAAATTTTCTGATTTGTGTTTATGATCATTTATTTCTATTTATTTTTATTATCTAATACTAGAGAGTTTACAAACTGACAATAACATTTAAGTAGCCTTGGCTGATTGCATTCTAGTAGCACTCACTGTGCCACAACCTGGGGATTCAATGGCAAGCAGGATCCCAAGCTCACAACATTTAACATCTAAGGAAGTAGAAGAAAATAGGTAGGCAGGAACCATAAGGGTTGATAAGAACTAATATGATAAGTACTGATAAGAATGACTTTGGTTTAATTATTATGAGGCTAAAGAAGGCACTGAATTGTGGGAGTATTGTGTTCCCCAAAATATTGTGTATGCTAATAAACTTATCTGGGGTCAGAGAACAGGACAGCCACAATATTAAACATAGAGGTTAGGCAGTGGTAGCATACGCCTTTAATCCTAGCATTCCAGAGACAGAAATCCCTCTGGATCTCTGTGAGTTCAAGGCCACATTGGAAACGGCCAGGCACGGTGATACACACCTTTAATCCCAGAAAGCCACACCTTTAATCCCAGGGAGTGGTAGTGAAAGCAGAAAGGTATATAAGGCGTGAGGACCAGAAACTAGAAGCATTTTGGCCTGGAGAAGCGGCCTGGAGAAGCATTTTGGCCTGGTTAAGCTTTCAGGCTTCTAGCAGCAGTTCAGCTGAGACCCATTCTGGATGAGGGCTCGGGGCATCCAGTCTGAGGAAACAAGATCAGCTGAGGATCCAGTGAGGTGAGATAGCTGTGGCATATTCTGTCTCTCTGACCTTCCAGTGTTCACCCCAATACCTGGCCTCAGGTTTGATTTTATTATTAAGACCTTCTAAGATTCATGCTACACTGAATGAAAGAAATTTGCTGTTAAATTGCTCCATAATGTAGTATATATTATAACCTCTGTCCAAAAAGGAAACCCAACCAGAAGGTAAGAGGCTAGAAGAGTTCCCCAAATGACCAGAATATGCCAGTAGGAGCTGGTGAGTACCCACGTTGGTGGTAGGCTGGGGAGACCAGAGCTAGGCACTGTGGCAAACATTTGTCATTCTAGCATATGGGAATCTGAGGCAGGAGGATTCCACACTGGAGTTTAAGGCTAGTCAGGTTGGGCTATTTGGCAAGACCTCATCTCAAAAATAAGTAAGCAAGCAAGTGAGCAAATAAATATTAAAAACAACTAGGTGTGCAATAAAGAGGAGCAAAATTTGCACCTACTACCCAGGTGAGGTTGGTACAGGAATAGAGCTGAAGACAAAGACCTTTGGAAGATGTTGTCATAGTCCAGTTGCATAACTGTGTCCTAGGACCAGGGGAGGGACCAATCAGTAGTTTCCAGTACTATTAAAGAAGAATTCTCAGAATTTGTTACTTCCTTAAAGACAAGAGTGAGAACAGGGATTAGAAAATATTCATAGATCTTAGCTTGAATAACAGAAAGGTGGTGGAGGGGATCCAGAGGACAAGTGGGGGTTTGAGGCAGATGTTGCCACAGATGTTGAACTGACATGGATTTGCTAAACTTGAACTGAGTGATGGAATGGTAATTGGATATGTTCATGGAAGAAGAGAGGTTTGTGTGTCCACGTAAGACGTAGGAGCAGAAGTGGGACTGTTAGGGCAGAAAAGCAGATCGGTTGGGGGCCAGGAGAGCAAGAGAGGGCAAAGGGTGGTGGATGAGCAAAACCCAATGATATACATGTATGAAATGTTGGGGTGAAATATATTAAATTTATGCTGATTAAAACACAAATACAAAATGCATAAATAAAGATAGAGCTGAGATCAGGAGTCATGTGGCTGCATAAAGTTATCTGTAGAGACTGTGGAGAGAATACAGATATGTGGAAGAGTTAAGACTTCAGGGATGAGCAGAGGTGGAAGCAATCAAAAAGAGATTTCATAATGAGTGGTTACACCTGCAGGGAGAGGCTGCCTTTCTTCGCAAAAATTCTATATAGGTAAATGACTCAAAATGAAAGACATATGTACTTTTATGTTGCATTCTTAATTTGCTTTATAAATGTGCATAAATGATCCATAATGTGAACAGGCTAAGGACAGCACATGGGAGTGTAGCTGAGACACGGCTGTACAGATATGCAGGGGAAGATAAATATTTGAGCTATAAAGGGTCAAGAGACCTCAAAAGCAAACCATATTATGTGAGAAGCATCATAAC